>DWLS01001835.1:0-20069 GCA_018246255.1 Pachliopta kotzebuea
CACACAGTCCCTTCCGCCACCCCCGTGGCGGGAGGGCAGTGCGTAGGCATTTTCCCCCCCACAAAAAAAAAAAAAAAGGGTGCACTACGAGTAGGTGAGGTTGGCTTGGGTCCCAGAAGGTGTTGTGTGGGACCTTTTATACCCTAGACCTTTATGTGCAGCACCTGCACCCAGTGACGGTAGCTTATGTCGATGACTTTATGGTGTTGTGAAAATATCTTCAATCCTAAATCATCCTTTTCATCTGTTCGCTTGCTTTAATAAATATGAACTCCTTACCTGGTGCTCTGTCCCTCGTTCCGAGTACTGAAGCAATCTGCGGCCGCTCCTCGTTGATGACGAGCTCGGCCTGCTCGCTGTACACTGAATGCACCGTGGATATGCAGGTCAGCCGCAGCTGGCCCCTCTCGAAACTGTCCGGCCGGACCATGAACGACAGTTGACTTATCGACGCAACCTGAAAGTTTCCAACCGGTTAACTTCCGCGTGACGTGTGTACGCGTCAAACTATTTTTTAGTAGAAAAATTGACGTTTAAACTTGCCGTAAAAATCCGGTCTGTTAGGTCTTTTAAAAAAACTCCGCTTATAAAACATTAATCATACTTTTAAATAATAATTTTAGTGTCGTATATTCGATATGTTTAAGGGAAGATTCTTTATAAGAAACCTTTATAATGTTACCTTATATTTAATGATTTTTTTCCAAATACACATTTGAATATACATATACTATATGTACATATATATTTATATAAAGTTCATCTCTATCATCGTCTTTTTTAAACGCCTACTGTCTTCTCCGATCGGTCCTGCGCTGTCTACAACCAGTGGATTACCGCGACCTTTACCAGATCTTAGGTCCACCTTGTGGCTGGTACATGGCCGCCAGTACAGGACCTTACTGCCCCATCGGCTGTCAGTCCTTCGAGCAATGTGCCCGGCCCGTTGCCACTTAAATCTAGCAATCCTCAATGCTTTTTCGGTTACCTTAGTACTTCTGCGGATCTTCTCATTTCTGATTCGATCGCGCAGAGATACTACGAGCATAGCTATCTCCATTGCCCTTTGGATGATACTGTGCATTAATAACTTGCATATATATATATATATATATGCAAGTTATAAATTTGTATAGATTATCTCTGTATCACCTTGACAATTCTATTAAACTTTTCAATACAGTATCAAGACTGGGTTCACTTGCATTTGTTATTTATTCTGCAGATGAATCTGACTTTTTTCTGTTTCTGACAATATTACTAGTATATAGAATTTACTGTCCGTGTTGAAAGAAAACCAAAATGTCCCTTTGAAACTAGAAATTTCCTTAATTAAATTTTATCAGAGGTTTTTACCTTTTTTGAAGATTCCACTGTAGGCATTGGATCTGTGGCATCTTCATCCATGGAACCATCACTGTGTCGTGGCTTCGGGAACAGAACCGTGTCCTGACTTGGTAGTAGTTCACCGTCCTAATCAAAAACGAAATTGGAACTTAAAAAATACTTATAAAAGTATCAAAAAAAAGACTGTACTTTTGTACTATTTGTTAAAATCTTTTTAAGTAATAATTTAATATGGAGATGTTGAGAGTCAATATATTAATTTTGCTCAAATTTTCGGTAGTGCTACAGAAGAAAGATAAATTGAGTGCCCAGGAGTGACTTATCATAAAATAGGTGATAACCAATCTATATCCACATAAATAGAACTCCATTTAAGTAATGGATACGTTCCAAAATGATTGAGGACTGGAACATTGCCTGGTGGAATGTCATTAATCAATGTCTTGGAGCAATTAGCGTATAATAATTGTTCGTAGAAAATCTCAATTCCTCTTGCGGATTTATTGTTTTGCGGAATTAGTGTTGTCATTAATTATTGTTTTAGACAAAAACAAAAGACTTGGTCATGTAAATATAATTTTTTTGGTTTAAATTGATTGGAAGTCTCTATTGCCAGAGTACTGTATAGGTAAGTATCACCGCAGCTCCTATTTCGACCGAAAATAGTTTTATGGAAACATTACTGTGTTCCGGTTTGAAAGGTGTTGTATACTAGTTATATTACTTACATAACGAGACTTGACATAACATGTCTCAACTCGACGAGTGCAATGTGATGCTGTTTATACCATATTAACCAGTTTGGCTATCTTAACACGCCTTGCTCATCTCATCGTAAAAAAATCCTATGGTTATGTATAGCTTAAATAGCTAAACTCCTTCAACCTTGTAACACAGTTATATACTTGATTTATCCTTGTAATGATAGTTGGTTGAGTAGTTCACAAATTCTGAGCAGCAGTTGGAAAGAAGACTCTACCTGTATAGTGTCGACGAATGGTCCAAAAGTCTTCCAAGGTCTAAATATGATGTTGCTGTTCTCATCAACCGGAGGCGAAGTGCTCTGGTATTGTATGTGGGGCGAGTCGATGGCCACCGCTGGGCTGGGAAGGATCCTTTGTTGGATAATCGGCTTCCCTTGTATCTGTAGACAATTTCTTGTTATTAATAATATTTATCAGACTGCTATTGCTGGTAGGTCTCTGTAACCACAGCTCCTATTGCAGCTAGCAGACAGAACTGGGCAAACATTATTGTGTTCCGGTTTGGAGGGTGCTGAAATTACTGGTTTAACGGGACTTAACACTACGTCTCATGGCGACGAACGCAACGTGGTACTGTGTATACCATGTTAACCAGCGCCGCTTTGTTATAGGCAAGTACATCTCAAATCATCAGGTGAAAACCTTGCGCATATAATATTCTTTCTTTTTTATCATTATATTTTTTTGATGACTTGAGTGGAAAATATCTCTTCTCGATACTTCTAATTATCCAACAGATAGCGTTAAGCGCAGTTATGTAGTAAAGCATACATTTAATATGAAGTCAATGTCCTGCCTCCGTCATTAAGGTTAACATACAGCAAAAAGACCCAAAAAGTTTTTTTCCTTAAGAATGAGAATTTGATAATGTTATTGTATACAGAAATATTATTCATAGAATCAACTCTTATAAATAAATACAAAAAAAAACATGTAATGTAACGTTGTATGTCTAACACAAATCCCTTTGGAAACGTTTCTGCGCTGGCATTAAGGTAATTTGGGTAGACATTTTCTTTACGTGCCCCACTTTTCTGGTTTATTCGGACAGTTGTTATTGTTTTTGGCATATTCATATACAAATTATAGGCTAAACAATTCATCATCTCGGTCAGCTCAATACAAAGAAATAAAAGAAAGAATAAATTTATACTTCTCCAAGGAGTGCCTGAAACCTTGTTCAAGTGAAGAACAAAATCTTTCTTTCAGCCAGTCAAAGTCGAAATATCTTTACAGGAATAAGGGGAGTGGCATATACAATGGGAGTCTAATGATGATGAATATTGTACACAAAACTTGAATATATACATATTTTACTACTTGTAAAGGTTTGATTGTATACACTGAAAACATGACTACGCGAGGGAGAAGTTTAAAATCTTTTGTTAAAGGAATGGTTAAGCAATTACTTAAGTCGTCAAAGGATAGACTTGAATTACGACGTAATATCGCTAGGTTAATGACAAAAGAACAGGAAAAAGTATAAAATGGAATTAGCAACACAAAGAGCCAGCGCCGGACGCGACTTGAATAAATTTCCCTCACACATGACTTTTATCTCGGGCTCAAGAGCTACTATTTTAATGCCGAACGCTGCGCTACTGTACTACACTACACACTACGCTACATGAGAATTCACAACGGATTCTTCCTACCGGTCAAAGGAATCGTGCTTAGAAGGCACTTCAGATGCAATCCTTGATGAAAAGATGTAAAAAGGATCTGATGGCGTAACTGATACGCCTGTCGATAACAACTGAGTGTAAACAGTTGGCAGGTCTCCATTGCCGAAGACCATCTAGGTAGTAGCACTGAAGCTCCTCTTGGAATACGGAGACCAGATCATTTAATACCATATACTAGTGTGGTTGCACAGAAAAAAATACCAACAGTTGATAATTTAGAAATGGCAAAGTTTAAACACAAAGTTTACAGTTCTGATCCCATTAAACACACGAAATTTACTTTGATAAGAATACAGCAGTGTCTAGACGAAAATAACTACAAACTTTATTATGAGCAGGACTTTAGCATATATTCGTTAAAGGAGGTCTACCAATAGCAAAGATTTGCGTCTAGCTAGACCGAAATTTATTAGTTATTGATCACTTGCAAAGGTACCACTGGAACGCGTATATCTTCTTATCAATTCAACTTTCTTACTAATAAAACAAAGTTTAAGTTAAGAATTTTTTAAATATACCGAATCTTTGATTACCATATACCAGTGCGGTTGCACTGGAAAAATTACTAACAGATGATAACTTAGAAATGGTAAAGTTTAAACATAGAATTTAGACTTCACATTCCATTAAACACTCGAAATTTACTTTGATAAGAGTACTGTATTATACAGATGAAAATAACTGCATACTTTGCTATGAGTCAAGCGCATATTCAGAATACAAGCGGGGACAAAGAACTGAAGACATGCAACGTAGAAAACGCAGACAATGTCACCGGTTAATACAAGTAATGTAAAAATACGAACACTGCGTTATCTTTTGCGAATGTTCTTTGTTGTTATCCACAAACGAAGCGTTCACGGCGTTTTCCACCTTGCTGGCTTATTATTGAAAGGATTCTCTCAAAATATTTCGAGCACCTCCAGTTTACTTTTCATTTCAACTGATCTATTTATTTTGCAGATAGCAGAGCAGTAATGAGGTGGAACGACCAGATCAGAGTGGCAATAAACATCCCTTGTACGAGAAAGGCAGCAATCAAGGAAAATTGCAGGCGCCTAGTGGAACGGCCACTGCAAATACTTGATGACGACGACCAATCTGTCAAGATCGAATCGATTAAAGAGAAGAATTTATTTATGGTGAAAGAGAATTAATGAACAAATAGACCATATCATCAACCGATAGACGGCCACTATTGTAAATAAGTCTGTCACAATAGTAAGGGAATTTAAACAATCTCCCACTGGCCCAATGGGGGTAGGTTAGGAGCCAGAGTCTCGTCCGTAGCTTAGAAGGGTACACCACGAGCAAGTAAGGTCGGCCTGGGTTCTGTAAGATGTTGTGTGGGATCCCTTTCAGCCCCAAAAATACTAGCAAAAAAAACGGTATAGACTTTTTACTTGAAATTATCCGTATGCTAAAACTATTCATAAAAATTATTAATGTGACCACTTCTTTAATTATGATTTTGAAGCAATCTTTGTTATTATGAACTTTTGCCGGAGACCGTCTGGGTAGGTAGCACCGCAGATCCAATTTCTAATAGTAACATGAAAACGGTACTGTGTTCCGGTTTCGAAAAGGTTTTATGCTAGTAAAATTACTGGGGTAACAAAACTTAACACCGTATGTCTCAAGTCGCCGAGTGCAATGTGGTGATGTGTGTACCATTTAAATCAGCGCCGCGATGTCATTGGCAAGCATCTTACACTCAGGAGATGCCTTTGTTCGTCTCGTCGATTCGTCTAATAAAAAAACTTTACTATGTTTGGTCTAAAACTTGTCCAAACATGTTCCCGCAAAGTTCGATCGGTCAAGGTGTGGTTATTATAGTTTGTATGTGAGGAAAATTGAACAGGATGTAAGTTGTAAGGAATGGCTGGTGGAACTTTCTTATCATCAACTAGCACCCCTTTAAAAACTTTGTAGGACAAATAAAAGTTGCCCCGTTAAGAACGGTTCGCTTTACGCTTTGTTCTATTGTACCAGGCGGGGAATTCTTTAATTTGAAAAGGGTGTTTACTGGACTTTCTATCTGCGCTTAAGGCAGTTGTATTCAAATTTGTCAAACTAACTGCTGTTTGTGAAAATTTCTCTTGAGCTCTCCTAATGTTTTTTTTAATTGTTATGTTATCAAACAGTTTCAGATGATCGTTTGGAACTTAAACTTTAACAGTTACACGATTGTCCTGTTCAACGACGAGTAAGAAGTTCACCTGAAGGTAAAAGATAGACTTGCTCATAACAACGAGGCGCTGGTTAAGTTGCCTTGAGACCTAAGGTATTAAATCTGATTACCCCAGTAATTTCTTTAGCACACAAAACCCTTTAACCGGTAGAATAAAGAGCTGTGGTGAACATACATAGATGGTCTCCAGCAATAGAGATCTACCAAAGATAATAATGTAGAATAAAAAGGAGACAAGTTTTAGGGAAAAGAAAAGTGTAAAATAAGAATTAGTTAAAATAATAATGGAAAAAACAGAATCCTTACCCACAACACAAATGTAAACAAAATAATAATTGAGACCTATCACCAATATTTTTCTATTGCCGATTTCGTATATTTCAATATGATGATAACAAATATATTCTCATACCTCTATTGATTGCTATAGGGGATTGTTCAAGAGATTTGTTAATTTTTATTTCCAGCTGCATACCCTGCTAGAGTATACGTCACATATATAAAACAAAACATTTAAGTAAAATAGATTTCCTCTCGTTAAGTAAATAGTTCCGTCTGTCGGGCCGGCAGAATGAATTCGGGTATCTACGTAATCCCCACTTTAAACATTGATCCTGCTTGCCTGACTCTAAATAATTCAGGGCGATTTCGCTAAATGATGAAATCGACCCGGAGCGTTTCGGCCTGAATAGTTCCTAATTGCTCCTCTAATTAATACATAATGTGAGGAAATTACGTTATATTCATGTGTAACTTCATTCTCTACTATTTGGTTATAATTCTAAGATATATAGATATACCAACAGGACATTATTTCGCATATTACATATGGAAATTCACAGCGGTTTCATTTTCTATATTGGACTATCATTTGAATTGAATTTCAAGAGATATTATATGAAAACAAGTATCATCTACTGTAATTAATTTACGTAAATTTACAAACAAATACTTCGGATAGGAGTGTGAGGGATCCCGTACAACGCTTCACGGGACTCAAACCAACTTTACCTGCTCTTGGTGCACTCTGCTAATCAACAAACGAGGTACTAGCTCCCCACCATCCCACATTGTGCCAGCGTGGTGGGAGACGGCCCTAATTCCCCTACTGTTGGAGGAATCCTATATTTAGCAGTGGACGTCTATCGACTGAGGAAGAATTATTTATATTACAATATGTATGTATGTATGTACTGCCTCATTTTTCTTTTTTAATTGCACATGCAAAACTTTTCCATTTTTTTTCTTATCTTTCTACTTGAGTCTACGAATACAAGCTAACTCTTTTTAAAGTTAGTCGCTGTTCTACTTAATTTCCTCGTAATGAGCTATCGACTGACGTACTTCGGATGATGGTTTGTAGTCCCATTATAAATATAAACAATTCTTCAATCATTTAATATGAAATATCTCTTTAAATGTTATCGTTCAAACGTTGAAACTTCCCAAAGTAAAAATTCTGAAATTGTTTTTACTGCGAAATGTGAAAGAATTTCATTTGAATAATTTTTTAAAATATAAGAGGAGCGATGTACGCCAGGTCCCCGGCAGTGGAACAGAAAAGAATAAAATGAAATTAGGAGCACAAAGATTATGAAGATAACGCAACTCGGAATAAATTTCCCTCATCCCTGACTTTTAACCTCTATTGTACGAGTTACGATTTATTCATAGTAGTGTGCGTAATAAAACATGTCCGGGAATTAGGGTAAAGGGTTCAAATGGGGTTAATAATAGTTGCAATATTTCAATGTTTTTACCGTTCACCAATTATATGAAAGAACATTTCTAATTTTTATATAGTTTATACCTATATCCATGTCTATAGTTACACTAATATTATTTTTCTTTTGCACCCGATTGTATTTTTTTATTCTCTTCATACCCTGAACGGTTGACTGGAAGAGAATGCCTTGTGGCATTTTGTCTGCCTTTTTGTTTACTGTGTCTCTTTTATATTTTTTTCTCTTTTGTTTTGTTATCCAACAAAGTATAAACAAATAAATAAGATTTTGTTTAATTTTAAGATTATTTTTAAGTAAATATTTCGCGTAAATGGATTGTGATAGTAGTTGAATGGTCAGCCACAACCTGCGCTTATATTATCGACAATCGCTGCTTAATGGCTAATGGGTCTTTTAATTTTATTCTTTTTTCGACCAGACGAGCAAGATGTTCACCTGATGGTAAGTAATAGGTCTGCTCATAACAACATGATCTGTTGACATGAAGCGTAACGTGTTAAGTATCGTTACCTTGGTAATTTAACTAGCATACAGCGCGAAGCGTTTTCAATGATGGTTAATGATGATACGCTTGCCATTAATAACGTGTTACTAGTTAGGGTCGAATAATGCACAGCTACAACGCCTTTCGAACCTGACTTGTGACCTGACCCTGACCCTTAATGTTTGCTCAAAACTGTTTATCGTCTGCAATAGGATTACCAGCGGTATCTACAAAGACGGTATCCGGCAAGGGACCTACCAGTATATTCAACGTCTATCCGTCAAATATTCTCATTAATTTTTAAGCGAATTTATAATAAACTATACTTGTAAGTTTTTAAACTAAAATAAAATGGAAATAAAAAACAAAATGTATACGAGGTATTGAAGAACATTCTAGTCCCCTTGAGTCGATGATTAAACATTTAAGAGACTATATTTTGGTTTAAAAAGTCTCGTTATCTGTTACACAACAAAATATTCCCTTAACACTTAAGTATCTGTCGATTATTGAAAAAATATTTACGAACCAAAGTGGCGGCTTAAATTCGATGGAAGTGTATTTGCTTTTATCCGCACATTTCACAAAGGCTACAATTCCGACGCCAAACATCCCGTTAGAATTTCAGTTGGAAACTTCGCTGCCAACAATTTCAAATATTTTCAACCGCGTACCGGCTTTTAATAAATTGAAAAATATATTTCTTTGAAACATACGACAAGTGAAGAATAACAAGTCGTGTGTGTGTCGTTTAAAAATATGAACGTCCCACTTCTGGATGCTCTTTTCTCTATATATGCAGATTTACAAAGAGTAGTCTATGCTGCTCCGGCTTCAGAACATTTTCATTAGTAAAAAAAGGTCCAAAACCTGATATCTCGTTCTCTGAGTTCCAAAATATCGGGAACGAAAGAAATCAAAAGAATTGGAGAATTAAAAAAGAAAAATTGGAAATTTGACGTATGGATTACATACAGAGGTTTTAATATTCGTTTTGCTCATGAACCACTCTGAGAAATAATTATTTTTTCGGATCCATTGTAGGTTTTATTCATAAATATAGTAAAATACTGAGCATTTAAGAAAAGTACACATTTTATAGGAATTATACAATTCAGTAGACGATGCCCGGTAATAAATCAAAAAAGTATAAACTTGTCACATTTGCTAAGATCCTTGTTTCTGGTAGAGTTTTATTACTTCTGCTGTACGTTTTTATCGCCTAATGGTAACGATTAGATATTTCCAGAAGCTAAGAGTTCCTCGCTAATTAGATGATTGCAAGTTGGTGTTCTTACATACAAAAATGACAAACATGGAAATGCGTTGCTTGTAAACAAAATGTATCATTTACTTAACACTACTGTGTCACTCTTTGAAAGATAATGTAACTCGTGAAATCATTGAAGCAACTTCAGGAGTTATAAAACCTAAAATTTAATGTCTGAACAAGGCAAAACGAGACAAAATCATATTACCATTAAACTGCTTACAATTACACGAACGTCTTTCTTTTATAGTTGTTACATTAAGTAAAATGTTTTTTCCCTAGACTTAAAGAAGACTTGCGCTGCAATAGAAACTACTTAAACTGATGACGCTATTGTGGAAGCCAACGTGTGAAAAGTTTCATTAAATCTATTGAACTGTTCCCGATGAGATCGTTGGCCTCGTTTATAAGAAAACGTTACGTCCGTCGGTTGGTTAGTCGTCACGGGCATCGGGGCTGGGCCAACTAATTGCTATAGCTGTATCGGAGCGAACTAATTGCTTCGAAAACATCCAGTTAATTAGATATATTGGATGATAAAAGCTGGGATATAATGAAAACGATTCATTTAAATGCTAATATGTGAAAGTTATGGATTCATTTCATCCGTAGAGTGATATGAGTCAGCGTAATGGAGAACATGTAGGTTATTATTAAATTGATGAGCCTGCAGCTTCAACCGTCTATGTAAGTGCAAACATTACTGTGTTCCGGTTAGGAGAGCGTTGCAGTTGAAAATACCGCTGCATGTAGATTAGGAATCTAACCAAGGATGATTTTCCGCTTAATAGCTTATGCTGATAAAATACATAAATTTTCGTTTGATTCCAAATTCACTTTTAGTAAAGTTTGGATGGTGTATGGTTTTTAAGCTCGCCGAACAAGCTACCATCATTATAATATAAATCTGTTTACCATGACCTTTTTTATTTTTCTTTTCTTTCGAGGAGGAAATCTTCCAAATATACCTTGCTTCCAAAAGGAAGACAGGGTTATGAAAGATTTGTACCGGCTAAGACCTCTTCGGTGAAGGGCGTTGCGTGGAACCCCGGGATCTCTTACGAAACACACCGGGGCTTCTATGTACCAAGCCTAAGCGCATACGTAGGGAAGACAACCTTTTACCATCAGCCCCGATTTGCTACGACAAAAAACAACTAGACTTTTTATCGTCATTCCACGAATGAGCAATGAAACCCCTTGCCTTCACAGCCCACGAACAAAAAAATTTTGGGTAATCACCTTGTAGGAAAGGCATGGCTTATATTGTCCTATTTTTACTAACTCGAAATTATAAGGCAGGACTTCTAAGACCTATCTTCAGTCTGAATTATTTTTTTATTATTTTCAATGAAAAAGAAAAACAACATTGTGCCCCGAGGTCCGGAATTACATAAATATATAAAATGAGATTAATATTCATTTAATGCGCGGTTACGCTATTCTCCTGCTCCCGGACCTCTTCTGTTTTCCGGTCACGTAGTTTATTCTATCACTAGGCATCATCAGTATTCCGTCTCCTCTATGTAATTATAGATTCAATAAGTAAACCTCTGAAACATTATTTCAGCATATAAGATGAGATAAGGCCGGTGTGTTACTAGCGGAAAATTTTACTCGTGGTTAAATTATTTTCATATCACAAATAACATTTTAAGTATTGACTTCCGTTTTCGATGATGCACTATGTTTCTTTGATATAGCGAAGTAATGAGGATGGAGAAGGCTATGCCTAATATTCTTCTCTGAAATCGAATCAAAAGTTTAACCGAGTTCGCTAAAGTATTTCTAAACTGAAATGACAATGGGCAGGAAGACATTCATAGAAGTAATAACAGCCGTGGAAGCACTAAGACTCTTCAGTTGCAGCTACACACTGATACATTAAATGAATGTCTCGGTAAAATGCTAAATGCTGACGCCCCGAAATTGATCGGACATGTCTTTGAAGGAGAACTTTGTCCAGCATTGGTCGTCTAATAGCCAATGAAGATGATGAGGAGGAACCTGACAGTTTTTGTTTTACTGTAAATCAAGTAAAGACTAATGATAAATCAGTATATCAACTAGGATATTTTAAAGATCCCTCAATTTTCCTCGCTCGTCTCGTCTTTAAAAAAATGCCCTGACATCCATTTTTATGTTTATGGCACAATGACTAAACATTTACATTGTAACACTGAAGTCTACTGGTGATAGGTCTCTGTTGCCGGAGACCGTCCAGGCGGGTACTACCGCAGCTCCAATTTCTAACGCCAAATAGTAATGTGCAAATATTATTGTTCCGGATTGAGGAATGCTGAAAGTTAGTGAAATCACTAAGGTAATGGGATTTACCAATTTACATCTCAAAACGACGAGTACAATGTGCCGCTGTGAATACTATTTTAATCTGCGCTACGTCATGGGCAAGCGTATCACTTACTTTCGGATGAACGCATTGCTCGTCTCGTTATCTGGTAGAATTATAAACAGTCTATAATTAGGGCCTAGAGGGCGTTGCTCTGTTCCGATTATATATATGAAGGCGAGGCCAACTTTGGCCTCATTGTCACTTAACATCATCCCTTGTTCCCACGTAACGTTTACTTACAAATGTAACACGAGCCTGTCTGAAGCGAGTTATTTATTCAACATTACGTCGCCGAAAGAACATATGATTTCGCTGAAAGAAAAAGCCTTTGCAGCAATGGAATTTGTCAAATTATCTCGGCTCGGAGTAACGTTGGCACGTCAGCCCCGTGCCGCGACCCAGCGCTTGACAGCTATTCCCATGCGGAGCTATTCACTGCCGCTACATTATGTTATATTATTTATTTGAAGGTTTGCACAGGCAATTTCATAATCTGCTAATATTTATACACAAAATTAATTTTTCTTTTCTTTCCACACACAACTCACTGGAGCCTTTTTTTTTGTTTCGACCGGAATTCTACGAAAAGATACATTTTCTTCGAGAGGGTGGCAAGAGAATGTGGAGATTTTTACCTACTAAAACCGCCTACGATGGTCGTCTTCTGCGTTTGGAGAGGTCACGGGATCTCCGTACGGAACACGACCTGCTGGCATAATCTATCCCGGGAATGGTTTTTGCAGTCCTCAACACCCTCGCTTATACTAACATATCGGCCGGTGACCACGTCCAGCCATCGGCCTCCTTAGAGTCTTTAAGAGGGCAATAAAAAGCCACAACTTGCTTGCGGTGTATCCTGCTGATCAACAGACGAGGCTCGTGCTTACCACGAATTCACATTGCGGCTGCATAGTGGGATATGACCAATTCCCTTCACTATTGGATAGGCCAATGTCCAGCAGTAGACATCTATCAGCTGATGGTACATTATCCATCAAAGCAATCACATTAGTTTGCTCGATACTCTACCAGTTAGGGATGACCTGGGGAAATGTTTATATTTTCAATGCTTCTCCTTTTTTTAATTTTCCTCCCTTTCGTTAAATTTTGTCATATTAGTTCTTTAAGTTTAGCTTGTTTTTGAAGTACCTTTGGAGTATTTAACGTATATACAATAGTAAAAAAAATACATCTATCGTATTCTTTGTTAAAGAATAGTAGGACTAATCTAACTAAAATTGCACTCGATTTAATTTGCTTTACCTTGGTATAAATTATTCAATTACTTAATAATATTTTAACCCAAATCGTTTTTAGCCAAGCCTTGTTCATACAGAATTTTTTAGTAATTGAAATACTGTCATTGTATCATTTATCAATATATTTCATAAATACATTAATATGAAAATGTGTATATAGTAAATATAAAATTCCGTGTATCGGAAACGTAAAGCGAAGGCTTTATTAATTTGGGACAGAGTTTAATTAAGTCGAGACAGTAATTGAAAATCCCTTTAAATTCTGCTCAATAGCCTAAGGCTATTTTCTTTTAATCTGATAAGGGATTACACTAAAATGCTCTGAATATTTGCGTCTTTTTCCATTAATCTGAGATTAACCAACAAGTTATGTAGTAAAGAAATGAGAATTTGCTGTCAATTTATAAAATATTTTGTGTAAGGGGAAAATAGCGGCGATTACTCATTTATAAAGTTCTTCTAACTACCAATTTTGCATTGACTATGATCTAGTCAAGTGTGTGTGTGTCCGAATTTCTTTGTGGTCGCGCCCTGGACAAACAGCGAGGCCGACTAAAATGAAACTTGGCATTAATATTGAGGTGGGTACGGAGATGGTTCATAGCCATATCCGATTCCGATCGGCCAACCGGAAGTGGTGCGAAGAGTCACCAAGTATCATAACTATGCATATTTATAACATTATTCTTATACAAACATGTTTGTCGTATAAATATTATAATTTATATGTACTTCTAGTACAGCCGGAAGTGGGACCAAAAGTCACCAAGTAACTTAATGGTGCATATTTTTGATATTTTAATAGAAGTAAAAGTGTTTCTCGTCAGGAAATTACTTTTTTGTGTACTTCCGGTTTTGGTTTACAAACCGGAAGTTGTCCAAAATCTGTATGCCTATATAAATCCTATAAAGATATATCGCAATATTGACAATCAGAGAAACGGCGTTACACAGACACAGCGATTATTCATATTAGATTATTAAATACAGAGTTATCCTATTATAGTGTATTTATCTGTCTGAAAATTTATTGTTAGATTTAGCAATTAGCCCATTAGTTGTACAACACAAAGTTTCACGTGTCTAGAGATTGTAATAAATGAGTTTCTTTTGTAAATTCTCTTAAAATTATCAATATAGTATTGAAACACAGTTAAGTAAAAGAATTATTAAAAACTATTAGGTGATAAGAAACAATTTCTTATCATACAAGAGACTTATGTCCAGCTATAGAAAGATTTAGCTGATAACAATTTCTATTAGAGATAGTACATTTCAAAATAGAATAACTATTTTGACCATAATTACCTTAATAATTTAGTATCCACCATTGTTATTTTATTCTCTAAAGTCTTTAGGAGTGTTAAAATATTAAAGAATTGTTATATAAAAGGTTAATATAAATAAAAAATAGAATTGTAGATTGAAATTAGGAGCTCAAAGACCAAATGTTGGGAGCAGACGTTCTGTGAATACATTATTTGTTCAATGTATATAATATCGGTGAATCGGCTTTGATTCTGTACTGTGAATAATTTAAAAACATTCAATAAACATATTTGAAGAATATTGAATTACTTCTTCTAAAATTGGGGACAACTTAGAGATGAGATAGATTAAATTTGAAAACTATTTCTAGAGAATAATAGCACAATAGCAATATTTGTCTTATTGCTTGTTTGCAAAAATCTGCTGATGATGACAATAACTTATATGTAAGAATAGTTTGTATCTGTATTAAAAAAATTAAATACGTCGTATGTATAAGTATCTGTATATGCTATGTATGTACCTTGTAATGATTATTATTCTTTTTAAGCTTTAAATCTAACTTTCATAGTTCACCTACCATATCATCTCCCACTTCCTAGGTTAACTAGTAGAGAATGCCTGTCGGCATTAAGTCCGTATCTTCTTCTTCTTAGGGTAACATCTTCCGAAGGTCGGCGATCATTACGGCAATTTGGACCTTAGATATTGCGGCTCTTAAAAGCGAACGGGTGCTCTTTCCAAACCACTGGCGTAGGTTTTTTAGTCAGGATGTTCTTCTGCGGCCCACACTTCTCTTTCCCAGTATGATGATTCTCATTATGTGGCCCAGATAATGCAACTTTCTTTTCTTTATTATATATAAGTCCGTATATTGCATACTAATTTTAGGTGTTGCAAAAAATTTTTTTAAATAAAAAGAAATTAAAATACTCTAGCAGTCACCAATAAGGTAAACTATCTTGTCAACAGTTACCAATAGCCTCAATTTCAAATGAAATCATAAAACTATTTGTTAATAAGTGTATATAATTATACTATCGTTTAATACCAGCTTAGTATTAATTTAAAAAGCAGAGCTGAACCTTAAAAAGGTCTAGTAATTTATTTGCCAGTTAAAATCAGTCTCGTCTAGCTGCAATTCGGACCACAATTGGTTAATGTGATAACCTGAATGCACCCTGGATTTGTATCCTGTTCCAGAATTAATCTAACGTCCCTCACTCTGCTGTCGGCTACTGAATGTCGTCTGACGGCATTTCGCATGATAAAGGGGGGAAAGGGGTGAGGACATTTCCATTAACATACCCACAGAAAGCATTCGGTGTTCAGAAGGGAACAATTCATCGTGACGTTGGAGAATAAAATCGACTCTTTTAGTATATACTTTAAAAGAAATAGATCACGTCATCAGTCGATAGACGTCCGATAGTGGGGAGATGGATCCAAGCTGGTCCAATACAGATAGGTGAGGAGCCAGGGCTCCATTTGATGATTATTAGAGTACACCATAGGGTGAGGTTGGTTTGGATCCCGTGAGTTGTGTCGGACACCTTATTAATAACTTCCAAAGAACTTAATAGAATATTTGTAGTAATTCCACTCGTTAGAGCGCCTATCTGGTAATAGGCGCTTGCATTTGTCTCTTTGCATTGTTGCAGAACGTCTAGCCGCAGCTCCTATTGCTACCGCCAAGTAGTAATATGTGAACATTACTGTGTTCCGATTTGAAGGGGACTGTATTGTAGAGAAATTACTGGGGTAACGAGACTTAACACTACTTCTCGATGCGAGTACAATGTGGCGCTGTGTACACAATTTTTGCCAGAGCCGTCTTGTTATGGGCATATCACTTAACTTCAAGTAAACGCCTTGCTAGTCTCATCGTCCCGACGAATAAGAAATTGACTCACAACATAACACTATTTTATTCTTAATATTTAGCAGCAACAACGGGTCATAAATTATTAAAAAAAAACTTAACGACTTCTGCCTAAAAATATTTCTATTCAAGATTAGTGTTACTTAAAACCAAAGTCAGTCATATTTTTTCTACTAGTATTAAAAACAGGTTAACTTTGTCATTATTACAACGTACTTTTACTTTCTTACGAAGTTGTCATTTTATAATAGTTTTGGTTAGGAGAATTGGTTTCTTTTTACTACAGGGATCTTCCAAGGTTTGGAGCTAATATAAAACTCTATAGATAACGTACAAAATAAACATAATAAAAAATTATCATACCCCTTAAAGCGGACATGTATGAAGATGTAAACAACATAATAATTTTTATGTGGACTACTCGTATCGAATGTGTAATACCATGAGACGGGGAACACTGGCATCGCGTAATGGTTGAATAAAACGCGCCAACGGAATACGAATGAGCACAAAGGACCCCGATCCTCGTTGCTGTGTAAACGCACGGGAGAAAAAAAATCAAACCTTGAATCCAAACAATAACAAAGTAGGTGCTCTGGTAACGTAATAAATATGGGTAAATTACGTCGGCCTTTGTCGTAGTCCCTTTGTTGAGAGGCGGGGACGAATAGCGAACCGCACTACTCACTATCTTCATACTAGGGACTAAGAACTTATATTCTCACGTTGAAGACATTTGACTCACGCCGGAAGGAAAATACTATAATTTATAAAAGTCAGTAGAATTATCTAACCAGTGCACCCAATTCAGGACGAAAATATATGTAGATGTCTAGATATTTCTATCAACGAATGTTACGTTTAAATTACCCTTGCTTGCTTCGCCTTGATTTTAAATTGCTGCAGTTACAACATTTAAAAAGCATAAATAATCAGAAAACAGTATTTAATAAGTATTATTATCAATCAATAGACGTCCACTGCTGGACATAGACCTCCCCCAAAATTTAAGGGATTTTATAGTGTCTCTAACCACTCTGGCCTAATGCGAATTGCTGTGGAAACAGAGCATCGATTTATGATTAGTATGCTGCATCGCGAGTTATAATGAGGGATCCCTTACACCCCCTATTTAAAAATATAAAAAACTTTTTCAAAGACTACTCAAAGTTTTTGGCTCTGGCAGTAAATAGCGAAAACTTAGAATTTTACGAGCGCCTTTGCTATAAAGTTGTTCTTTTGTATTTTTTTTAACTTTTACAATTTGGATTTTAAACCTGCTGTAAATAAACCTTACAACGTTTTAAAGTCCCGTAAAATAAATGTCGAGATTTCCCTTCTAATCTTACTTCTAAACCCTGATCCAACTTGACTGCCTCTAAATTATTCGCGGCGACTTCGCTGAGCAATGACTTTGACCTCGCATTTGGGATTAATTAGAGTTTAATTCCAGTTAATCCGTCTTAAACAAATCAACATTCTACGTACTGCGTATATTGCTAATGAAGCCCAAAACAAAAAACAATAGCTTGTAAATTACATTAAAGAAATAGCGAGTTCACCGGTGGTAGGTCTCTGTGGCCGGAGACCGTTGAGGTAGGTACGGCCGTAGATTCTATTGCCTCCAACAAATAGCAATGTTTTCTTATTCATCGATACAAGGAATCGTTCACTTGATGGCAAGTGATACACTTGCACATAACAATGTGGCACTGGTTAATATGGTATACACAACACCACATTGCGCTCGTCACTTTAAGATGTAAGGTGTTAAGTTCCGTTACCCCAACAGAAAAAATGTAGAAAATAAAAATAAAAGAACAAAAGCAATAGAAATAAGGAAAATGTAAAAACAAAAGACCGCAATAAACGACTATGGCGTAACTCGTAGAGTGCGATGCACGGAAGAGACTGGAGAAAAAGTATGAGAAAGTACGTAGAAAGAACAAATAAGGAGGTATAGAGACAGAAATAGTGATGAAAGAATTTAAAAAGGAGAATGGACAACTAAGAGAACGAAGGAAATGGAATGACAGAAAATAGAAGAAGCAAAAAATCTATATGATGTAAATGAGCCTTGTCCAACACCGACCTTGGTCAGTGGCTTGAGCCGTGGGCAGCCTTTCCCTTGGGAAAGGGAAGAATGAGAAAAAAAAAGGTCTTGTTACCAAATAATTTCATTATCACTCTTCAAGGCGGAACGTAATAATGTTTTCACATTACTATATGGCTGTAGAAATAGCAACTGCCGTAGAACGGTTGCTGTATCTCTCGCAAGAAAAGATAGAAGAAACTGTGTCCATATTGTTAATAATAAAGGCAGCAATGCAAGGTGTGAAAACTAGTGTAATAATAGTTCTGGAGTGTTCTTGAACAATGTTCGGTTCGTGTTTGAACAAATTCAATAGCGCGGAGCGGGAGTCGGACGGCCCGCCGCGGATATGACGCTGCATTGTGCAACTTTATTGATATCAATTTCAGTAAGTGTTGGAATGTGAACAGCATCGCCAGCAGTATACATAGCTTTTATATCGTCCAAAACAAGTTTATTTATTTCAATTAGATTTATCTTCTTTAAATCAGCAAACAAGCAAATTTTTAGTAAATTTAAAATATTTAGATTCCTATAGCTATAGTTATGTTGTGTCTATAAGTCATTTGATGGTAAGTGATACGCTTGACCATAACATAGCGCCGCCGGTTAAGATGAAGTACACAGCAATACATTGCGCTCGTCTCCCGGAGACAGGGTGTTAAGCCTTGTTACTCCAGTAATTTCTCTAGCATACAAAACCCTTCAAACCGAAACACAATGTTTATACATTACTTGCGGTTATTTATTGGTGGTTACCGCAGCTCCTATTTCTAACGTTAAGTTGTAATGTGCAAAGATTACTATGTTTCAGTTTAAAGGGTACTGATTGCTAGCGAAATTACTGGGGGTAACGAGACTTAACATACGTCTCAAAGTGACGAGCTCTATGTAGTGTTTTGTACCATCTTAACTAGCGCTGCTTTGTTATGGGCAAGGGTATCACTTACCATAAGGTAAGCCTTGCTAGGTCCGTCGCCACGTCGAATGAAAGAAACGGTTCAGCGATTGTTTAACGTATTAGTAGGAAAGCAAACTAATTTTCGTTAAACAAATTCTCAAAAATTTTGCTATTTCAAATATCTTAGGGTGGACCAAACAAATAATTGAACATGCTAATGCTCTTAAGCTCCGAATAAATTTGCTCCGTGCGGATTTTAATGTACAAATTGTTAAAGCGCCGCGGTCGGTGCGAAACGAGTAAGAAAGAAAGGAAAACCAATTACAATCACAAATCGAGACTGGTTTTGCTTAATGAAAACGATTTCCTCCATTTTAGGATTTGTTCTGTGATTATTGATAAAGATTTAAACATAGACAAAGTGTTATTTTTTAACACTTGGCTCAGGGGCGAGTTGTATTAAATTTTCGAAGTAGCTTCTTTGTTGCTTGTCTTGTAAATACTTGTTCTTCTTTGATTTCAGATTTATAAAAGAAAAGTTTTTATTGTAGATAGAAAGTTAGTTCCTTTACAGACATTCGTAAAGGGAACGATAATAGCGTACGATCACATCTATTCGATGATATTCTAATGATAATAATGATAAATTAAATGATAAGCAACTAATTATCGGTTTTTAGGAATCGTTGGTTCATTTCCGGAAAAACTTTGTAGCAAAAGTTTTACGTTAATTTTTAAAATGTTCGCATCATCTCCAGATATAAGATCTAGGAAGAGAGCCTTTAACCAAGCTGCTAGGTCATACAAAAAGGTACTGCAGAAGGCTC
>DWLS01001836.1:0-20067 GCA_018246255.1 Pachliopta kotzebuea
TAGTTTTAATTTAAATTCAATTAATAAATGTATAAATTAACATGTGTTTTTACTTTAAGTATTTAACACTAAACTTCTCTACAGTATGAAATTTACAGGAAATCAATATCAGGTAAGTAGTGGGTCTACCTAACACGGAAAAACATGACAAGGGGTCTATGACACAAAAAAGTTTGGGGAACTCTGATGTAGATCCTGAACAGAAACCTCTGAGAGGTTAATGAAGATTATATATACACTTTGCCCTCATGAGTTAAATACCGTAAAGATTAGTTTGTTTACAAATTTATATAGGAAACTGATTGTTTTGTCGATTGAAAAGAGAAATGAAAATAATATTTATTGTAAATTAAATTATGGGCAAAAATGTAGTGTGCATACCCTCTTTGATAATGGCTCTGATAGAATCGAGATGGGTTCCATACAGATGTCCATTATGTTCGCCGTACTCAAGAAAGCGGCCAGCGTGAGCATCCCTCTCCATTTCTTCACGCGATACGAACCAGTAGGAGAGACCGTTCTCCTCTAATGGTCGCGGTGGACGTGAGGTATCTAAAAATGATTATTGTTGCATGTAATTGATCACACACCACATTTACAGTGTACGTGTCTGAAGTGCACTGTATGCTGGCATTTGATATATTCTCTCATGATGATAGCGCTAACCCGTCTTTTGCGACGTATACAGCTCAAGTAATACTGGGCATGCGGACCACGGGGTCCACGGCTTGATTTAATTTTAAATGCCCACATACATTGACTTCTATATTTTTGAACAGATTAGTACATAGATAGTTAAACATTTTATTTACAGATACATACGTGGTACAACTGCACCAAATCTGTCCGGGTGTTCTTGTATCATACGATTCTTGAGAGTTCGTCTTCCAACACCCTTTGTTCCGACAATGGCAAGTATACGGCGAAGGAAGGGAGGTGTTCGAGCAACTTCTTCGTATAGCGCGAGCTCAGCACCCTCCAGTTGCACGCTTGACCGAGATTCATACACGAATTTCTTTTTTTTCTTTGATATCTACAAAATTAATTCGTAATGTGTGGATTGTGTCTATTTCATGCCAGAAAAAGTATAGTAGTTATTGTACGGAGTTTGTATAGGGATCATAGACATTGTAATACTTGAATAGGTATGTGTTCAAAGCCTATTGCGTTTGAACTTCCGGCGAAGGAAATTATAGCAAGAAAAAGACAATTTCTAATAACAGCAGCTTTCATGAACATGTATCATCCACTAATTTATTACACATGGCCAGAGTAAGGTGGACATATAAAGTTTGCTACTATATATATAAATAAAGTATACTAACAAGAATATTACAATATTGAACATTAGCTGTACTGACCAGTTTATGTTTTTAAAATATTAAAACTTGTTTTATTTTGTAATAAAATTTAAGTAAAAGAGATTACCCGCGCACCACAGATGCTAATTTTGTGAACAAAATCAGCTTCAGGAGGCACATAAGCCTTTCTCCTCTCTTCTAACTCAGGAGATGGAATGAGGCCCACATTATCTGTCTTCTCAACATGACTTGCCTGCCACCAATTAGGATCTTTTCTATCTGAAACCTACAGTTTAAGAAATGGTTATGTTCAATGATTTCATTTGGTAAAATGGTAGATAACTTATAAGAATCTATATTTTATTGTAACTACAAATATTTTTATTAATTAAGAAAAATTGCCTCTAACCTGCAGGATGTCACCTTTTTTAAATGGTAATCCAATTTCTTTACAGGGAAGTAGTGTATCATCTTTCGGATCATAATCAAACAGAGCTCTCATATAACACTAAAATTAAAAATGTATAATTAGGTGTGTACTGTAAAATTTTGTTAAAATCAATGCTCACCTTCACTGATTCTTAATAAGGTATCTTATAAACACTTAACTGGTTATTAGAATTGTTATATAACATTACTGATGGTAGGTCTCTGTTGCCAGAGTCAATCTAGGTAGAAACCAATGCAGTTCTTATTCCTGCCGTCAAATATTGCTGAGTTCCAGTTTGAAAAGCGACATAGCTAGTGAAATTGCTGATATGTCACTAGACAACAAGCACAATGTGCTGCAGCATATATAATTCTAATTGGCATCATATTTTTATGGGTTAGTTAATATGGTGAGGTTCCTTACCATCAGGGTAAAATTATGCCCATCTCGTCACTTCACTAAATAAAATGAAGCGTAAAGCATTCCATACAGGAAAAATCTAAATTTTAATTAAGATTCAAATAAATATGCTTACACTCAATTTATTACATAACTGTGAACTTTTCTCCTTTAAATTTGGTCCCACTTTAAGTGTGACTCTGTCATTAGGCTTTGAAACTGCTTCTTTAAGTTGATCTTCAGAATTGATATGTACACCATCAACTTCTAACAGAACATCTCCTACAGATACCAGTGCTTGTTTGGCGGCTGCACTGCCCGCTAATATTCTGGCAACAATTAGCTGTCCATGTTCATCTGTGGTTACCTGAAATAATGTTATAAAAACATGCATATGATTTTCATTTAATTTTTACTCCAATTTCTTTTTCAGGTAAATAAAATTTTAAAATAAGCTGTACTTGTGATAATGTGATAAATGGCAAGATTACTCAGTTGATGTGACAAAAATTCTAAGTATACAAAAATGGCCACTGCATATTGTTAAAGATTATATTTGTTTTAGTAGTTATACTTAGTAACCAAATATGTGATTGTGCTTTTATATTCACATTTGGCAAAATAAAATTCAGTTAAGTGTATAAATTATTCTTAAATGATGACACAATGTGAGCTTGGCTTTTACCAGATCTGCTCCTTGTAGTTTAATTGTTCATCAACTATGTGATTGTCTATTCAATTGAGACAATGATTTTAAAGTGTAATTTTGTTGTCATAACAAATTAGAGCTCTCTTTTACATTTAAGCAATTATTGAAAAGAAAAATAAGTATATCTTAAATATGATAAAGATTATTATTAACCATACTTAAAATCTTTATTGATCGAATAATCATTCATTTATTGAAGGTCTCATTCATTCTAAGCAAAAATAATTGCTCTGGGTTTGAGCATAATGGGCATAAAAAATTCACTAGGTTTGCTCATATATTCATAGTATTGGGTTGTTCGGAAAGTAATTTCGTTTTTTCCCGTCAGAGGACTTAATTACGTTTTTTCGTAACCAACTTCACACTTAAGCCGCATAACCATTATATGTCTTGAGAGCTGATATTGCAAGGCTTGTGTGTGAAAAAGTTCTATTAATTCTACACAGTAGTTTTTGGTTGGTGCCCTTTTAAATATGGAGAGCAATAAGCAGCATTTTCGTCATATTTTACTTTTTTACTTCAGAAAAGGTAAAAATGCTGTCCAAGCGAGAAAAAAATTGACGGATGTGTATGGAGAAGGCGTGTTAACAGTACGCCAGTGCCAGAACTGGTTTGCAAAATTTCGATCCGGAAATTTTGATGTCGAAGATGCACCACGGTCTGGAAAGCCGGTCGAAACTGACAAAGATGCGATAAAGGCATTATTGATGCAAATCGGGGAATAACCACACGAGAGATCGGTGAGAGATTAAGTCGAATTCGACTGTTTATGGCCATTTCAAAAGGCATGGGCTTAACCTCGAAGCTCGATGTGTGGGTGCCCCCATGTCCTTACGGAGTGAAATTTGTGTCGTCGCGTTGACGCGTGTGATTCGCTCCTCAAACGTCAAGAAAATGATCCATTTTTGAAGCGGATTATTACTGGGGACGAAAAATGGGTTGTATACAACAATGTTAAACGCAAGAGGTCATGGAGCAGAAAAGATGAACCGGCTCAAAGCGTGTCAAAAGCCAACATTCACCAAAAAAAGGTGATGCTCTCCGTTTGGTGGGATGTCAAAGGAATCCTGAATTTTTGAGCTTTTGCCGGACAATACAACGATTAATTCAGAAGTCTATTGTCATCAGCTGGACAAATTGAATGATTCACCTAAAGAGAAGAGGCCCGAATTAATCAAAAGGAAGGGTGTAGTATTCCACCAGGATAATGCGAGACCTCACACAAGTTTGGTCACTCGCCAAAAACTTTTACACCTTGAATGGGACGTACTGCAACATCCACCATATTCTCCAGATTTGGCGCCTTCCGACTACTATTTGTTCCGGTCCCTGCAAAATTTTTTGAATGGCAAAACCCTTACCTCAAATGAATATGTCAAAAACCACCTGAACCAGTTTTTTGCCAGCAAGGACCAAAACTTTTATGAGAGGGGAATTATGTTACTGCCAGAAAGATGGCAAAAGGTGTTGGACCAGAATGGCCAATACATAATTTAATAAAATATTTATTCATTATACGAAAACTGTCTTTCATGTTTCCCAAAAAAAAACGAAATGACTTTCCGAACAACCCAATATAAACTACCATCTTAAGCCCTGCTTTGTTATGTGATATATATAATATGGGGGTCTTGCTACTCTCGTCCTCTTATGGCATTAAAAGAAACTCCAGCAGTTGCTACAACGCCATTAAAATCATAATGTGTGAACAAAACTGCTATTTAGCACTAAATATAGATATTATAGATATATATATCTAGATCTGTGTAGCTAAAGAAACTTTCTAGCAGTAAATAAGTACATATGAAATTCAGATAAATCGGCTTCCTTCCACAATCAAACCTCCCTATTAACATGTTTTACCTACCTGAATCTGTTTTAAAGTTACATTTTTATTTAGATTTAGTACATAGATAGTCTATTTAATATTCCCCATAATTATATTTTATTAAAAAAAGTATTAAATGTTTTTCCGTCGCACAGCAGTTGTCCGCCAGCGCGGCTGATATAAGCCGACATCGCATTCCTAGATAGTAAGCGCATTAGCCTAGATATTCCTAGAATGAAATTAAATGGAGCGAGCCTTGAAGCCAATTACTTACGATTTTCCTTTTAACTACCATTTTTCTTTAAAAAAATTACTTTAAAAACCCTTTAAAAAGATAAATATTCAAATCCAATACCTACTTCACAACTCATTGTAAGTTATATATTAAAACAAATCTTAAGTTGTCTATAATTGTTAGTAACTCTATCGCATATAATTTTAATTTAATTAGAAATAATTATATGATATTAAAATTTAATTAATCGTTATAATTTATTTAACTTAGCAACGACTTCGAAATCTCTGAGAGAAGTGAATATTTGTCCTCCCAGATAAACCAATTAAGAAATCCGCTTTTGAACTTAGTTACATAAATTAAGTGTAAATAAACAAACATTGACGCAATTTATAAATGAAGTAACATTAATGAACACATTCACATGATCAAGGAGCTTAATTATGCCTGGTACAATTTATATGGTCGCGGGGACCGGCATAGAATTGGCATTCTCGTTAGGCCCCATGCAAATACGAACCTAGCCGCTTTCGCATAACGACCCAATCAACCTGTAATTTTCGTACAAAACACGCTCAATCAGAAACTGCACTCTGAGTGCAACAAGAACGAGTTTACTTTAATTACATTTCATGCACCTTTAAATTCTCCTACGGCTTCATTAGATGCACCTGATGGTCGAGAATGTCTTGTTAATTTATATATCATATAAGAGAAATTTCCTACATCCTCTGTAAATTAATCACAGTGCAAGGCTCTAATTATTACTTTAAACCTTATTCCTTCTAAATTAACGCTAATAATATTTTCATCTGTTCTTTGCTCCTCAACTGCTTGAATTTCTGTGAGTAAAGAATATTAATTACTTCTCATACTCCGTAAAGGGAAATTAATTAGTAATTCGATTACAACAACATTATTCTCCTATCCTCTACTTATTTATACAACCTGTATTTAACCTTAATTCTGTAGTAGTCTTATTAATGTTGTTATTTGGCAAAAAGACATTTTGTAAATTTTTTTACATATTAGTATGTTTTAAAAAATAAATATATTATATATTATGATCATCATCCCGCGACAGTTCGCTGCTGAACATAGTCGTGAAGAGGATTTCACGACTAGTAAGAAGTGGTCCCGTATTTTGTCGTAGCGTACTGTGGATGGTGGAAAAGGTAATAGTTCTCCCTGGGATGTGTTTGGGAGAAGTATAGAGGCACCGGTGAGTTCCTTAGGAGATCCCGGGATCCACAGTGCACTGAAAATGACTAGCGAGGAGGTTTTAGTGGCTATAATTCCCACACAACCCTGACTTTCACCTATAAGCTGGGAATGTTTTGAAGATTTCCTCCGTGTACAAAAAAAAGGTAATGTACTTACAATATTTTAGACGAAAAGTACAAATTTATTAATGAAACAGCTCAGTGTAAAATTTACGATACTTGACGGAGAAATTTCATCAGTTCACGATTAAAAAGTACACTAATCTATTCCGCTCCGACTTGTTTGCCGACGTCCCTCATGGCTCTTGCATCATTCCGCTCTTTTGATTACGTTACTGAAAGTTCGGCATGAAAAATGTCAAGCTTTAAAAATTCCATAGCGATCATAAATGCCTCAACGTGTACTTCGTGTGTTATCTGCTGCAGACACGTCGTCACCCCGGTAGCTGGTACCTGGGTGACGACTCGACGGCGCTTTATTAAGTGGAAGGGATGTAATGGATTAGGAGTCAAACACGTGGGCCGTGACTTCGGATGATTGATCGGCGCTCTCTTATCAATTTGTTTTGGGTCTCTCGGGCATTAAGTTGGTAGGTTGTGTACGGGCTTCTGTCACAAATGAGGACGATAAAGGTGAGGCGGGTTGGTAAACCATTACCTGAACAAACAAACCGGTAACAATGTTCTCTTTAAATCCAGCCGAATCGCAAGAAATTATTTTTGTTCGTGAACATAATTGACAAAAACTAAATGAGGATTCTTTTTTAACTGATTCATTAACATCTCAAGTTAATGTCTATAGTTGTACTAATGGTAGATCTCTGAGAACTACCACAGTAGCCGTTTGTCTAAGTTTCATATGTATCATAGTAGTATTTATTGCTGAGAAACCTTAAGTATTGATAAGTTTGGTTTAGTTAACTGTTTATATAGAAATGTTGTTTTGAAAGTAAAACAATTAAACTTATCGTCGTTGGAGGTTTTAATTAAAAATTATTATCAAACAATGTCATACTGCTATTGTAGTAAGTATTCCCTTAACCAACTGTTGGAATCCAGATTGAACTGCCTTAAGAGCAGTCGCACAATACATGAGGAATCCTCTATAAACACGTCTTCGCTTTCTCTTTTGATCAAAGCTATTGCGCAGGCGCCGGTGCCGCGTTATCGTATAATATACAGCTTTTGATCGTAGCCGGCGATTTTGGCGTTGTTTATTGTTCGGTCATTTTGAATTTTTATAGTTTATAGATCCAATAGGCCAAAGATCATATGTACCAACTAATTTCAAATATCTGAATATATTTAAAGACAGACGTATTTGTGGAGATTATTGCGTTAGTGTTGCAATCAAAAAATAAATATGTTCCATGATAAAGACACTGAATAATTGAGTTATGAGAATATTACATATAAATAATTTTTTTATGCTTTTTTCGTTCCACGAGTTACGTGGAGGACTCTAGTTTTCTTTTCCTTTGTTTACCTTTATTTTTCCCTATCTCTTATGTCATATTACATTATTTTTGTCTTCATTCAATCTTCAAACTTTCATACCATTGTTATATTCTTTTATTATTCTTCTATACATCGTCTCCCAGACTTTCATCGCTACTATTTTAATTAATTTTATCACTATCTTACTCTGATGTACTTTTCCTTTTCTTACATGTCTTTATTATAATTTACACATTTTGTTCTGGTGTATATATAATGTTATAATATATACACGAAAACATTGTATGAATTAAACTGCCTTTTGTGCTCGAAGTTAATATCAAATAATTTATATTCCGATGGCACAATAAATGAATATGAAGCAGAATCAAGGCAATATTTATTTCGGTTCCCATTCTTAAGAGCTTTATTTCATCCACGGCTCTCTTGACGGCATTATTCAAATCCTACCTGGGCACAATCCCCGATATTAAAAGAAACATCGCGTCAAGTGAGGAAGTGTTCAGAAACGTTGGGTACTATATTAAAAAAAAAGGTTTATTAATAATAATATTTTCACTGTTATACTGGTTTTATTTTACTTGGCAGTTGCGTAAAAAATAATATATTTCATGGTGATTAAGGTAATGATTTTCACGGTTATTACGATATTTACACAACACATTGGTTAAGTTATAGTATCTATCTTATAAATACTTAAACACTCAAAAGTAATTACAAATTTTTATTCCTCTATTGGATTATATTCGAGACGAGCATGGCATTCACGTGATGGTAAGTGAAACAGTTGCCCATAATAACGTGACGCTGGTTAAGATGGTATACACAGCATCATATTGCGCTTATCGCCTTGAAACGTGTTGTCTTGTTACCACAGAAACATCTTTAGCATACAGGACCTTTTAAACCGAAACTTAGTAACGTTTGTACATTACTATTTGAAGCTGTGGTGGTACTTAGACGGTCTCTGGTAACGGAAACCCACCGTCAGTTAAACAAAGAGGGTAGATTCAAAATTGAAATATCGTTGACCTCTGAACTCCCCTATGATCATGATAGGCGTATCCTTCTGTCAACGGGTTTACGAACAAAATTTATGTTAATCACGAGATAATAATATTCGATAAAACATTGGCGAGGTTTCGAAATACTTTTTGTAGAGCTTTTCATTCGGAGGATACATTATTAATTTTTTTTTATATAATACTTAAATATGTAAGGTCAGGATATACCAGCCCATAACAATAAAGCATTAGGTATAATCTCTACACATCATTTTAAACACAGCCCTTTCAATAGCGTTACGTCTAGTTAATAAGGAATCTTACTAGCTACCACTAATAGACAGTAATGTTTGTACACCAATATTTAATCATGAAAAAATCGTTGCAACAATACCTATAGCTGCCTTTTTCTTCAATCACTTTTGTTGCTTCTGTGAGATAAGCCCAACTCCAGCTAGATTGATTAAGGTGCAATAACGAAAAACTTGTCTCAAATGTTAAAAGATTTTGTAGAGCTATTTCCAATTGCCAAAAATCATCAAGAGTAGTAATATCAAATGTATATTCTGGTTTAGAATTAGCTATAGCTAGTAGGTCGAAACGGAAAATTTGATCATCTGCTTGAACTATATATTGAAAATAATAGTTCGATGAAGGCCAAGATATATCACCTGCCACCCCGCAGCGCCTCCAGCGGTCTCACTTTACCCTCTCCCGGGGGACTCTTGAGTTATTTGAAAAACTTTATAGCTTTTAACTTTTATGTTATTTTCTTGCAATTTCCTATTTATATGCAGAACCGTTTGACGGGCTCCGCATAATAAGTAACCGAATAATTTGGCTCCCTTTTGCAAATAATGGTTATAGGTGACTTTTGATATATTAGACAGTGCTATGACGTCTACAGAGAATGCTTTTTAGTTTAATAGATCATCAATTCATTCCTTAATTCTTATAAGTTTAGTTTTTTTTTTGTTATGTACAAACATGAATTTATAATAATGTATATGTTTCAGTCTAAAGAACGGCGCAACTTGAACAATTATAATAGGATCAGGACATACGTTATTCTCTCTGCAATAAGCGCAACGTGGTGCTGGTTGACGCTACATTTTTATGAACATTGTCCTGGTAGATATCCTGTTCATCTTGGAAATAAAAACTGGGAAGATAAGAGCAATAAGTTAAAACATAAGAATTTATAATCTTTGATCGAGAACAAACAAGTGAGCGTGCCCGCTGACCTCTCGCCGGAAGGACCGGTTCCTTACTCGTCGGCGATTAAGTGATCTTCCCGCTGTTCCACCGATTTCGGGTTAATTTCTTCATTTTGTTGATCGCTCGCATTCTTGTTCCTTTTAAGAGCTCTTAATGCTCTCTTAATATTTGAAACAATTTCTCTAATGGATCTACTCGCAGACTCAGCTGCGTAATCGAAATACTTCTTTAATAATATCTATAATGGCTCGCCTCCGAATCTATCAAACAATCATAGAGTTGGGAGAGACGCCGATGGAACTGTGAACGAAGTTATAAAAGCAATTTCACGAGTATTCAACGTCAATCATTGTAGACCGAATACACACGAAATAGTTTTATTTGTTGTTAGATACTTCACAGTAAATAAATATGTAGATAGCTATAAAGTGAACATTAACTGCAAAAATAATTTCTTTATCGTGTTCACATATTAATACATATAACCTATAGAAATTACCTAAGAAAAATTAGCATTTATGTATAATTGCTTCTAATATATTTGTATAATGAAACGTTAGAGTTAAAGAATCTCAAAACGATTAAATGCAAATAATTATTTGTACAAACGGACCTATTACTTACATTGTTAGCGATTGACGTCCTCTTGCATTTTTCTTTATTTCCACTGCTAAGAAATCTCGCCTCAGGGCACGAGCGGCATTAATCTTATTACACGGACGAGAGCTACGACCCTGTCAGTGGAGGTTCGAATCTGTTACACGCCCGCCTATCCTGACAATCTCTCGGATTCCGATTCGGTCGTGAGTTGGATGTCATAGTGACGTTTTTATCTCCCAGATTGTTAAGAGCTTCTACGGCTCCTTTATATTCTTACATTAATTTCACTAATGTCAATTTCAACATTAGTTACACAGCGATCATTTTTGGTTATCGAAATGAAACCTAATAATGTCTATACAAGGCATTACTATAATATGTTTGCTAAAACAATAATGAATAAACAAGTCTCTTCTAATTTTACATCTACTGTATCTGCCAATCCCACTTAATCGGCATTGGGGAATATTGTCTTGATACTGTTCATATGAGGGAGAGGCCCTAAATTCCAGTAATTGGGAACATAATAAGCGCGGTGTATGCTCTCCATATTATTGCATATATCTGCCTCATTGTACTTCCATTGTAAACGCAATGTTTAAATAGGAGGAAAAGTTATTTGTTAATGATGTAAATAAAGCGGTTATAAAAATGCTATTATATTTGGACAATTAAGAAAACATGACTAGCTCCCCCCATAAAGAACACGGATATAAACTAATAAATCAAGCTATAAAAGCATAGATCATAAAAGCGGTATGGTATAGCCCGAATCGTAATAGTACAATGTCGTAAATAAATCTAAATCAGTCCATAAGTCGATAACGATGGTACGTTTGAATGACGTCAAATCTCCCAATACGCTTTGTATCGGCTGGAATCGTAAATTTGTTAGTGTTGCCAACAATGCCATTGAGTGCGGTCCTATTTGTTAATACCCTATTCCCTTTACTTTTGTTTCACCCGAACGCACTCGGCAATAAACGAGGTGGCAGATCGTAAAACTCAGCTTTATCGGCATTTGTCCGAGTTTGTTTATAGCCTAACAGGATTACCGGTTGTGATTGATTCGACTTCCTCCAAATAAATATCGGCCCGAACAAACCGAAGGACTCTGTCTGTCCGATTGTTTTATGCTGCGATATTAAAACCTAAATAAAAGTAAACAGTCCCATCTCTTAACATGTGGCAGAGGTCCAATTTATTATTTAAGCTCTTTTACAATTCCCGACGTTATAAAACTTTTAAAACTGGGATATAAATTTGTCTCCGTTTTATTTGTCCGAGATTGTTGGTACGATACCGACGTGTTCAGGATGCTTGGAAAAAAACAGTTTCTAATCGAATCAAGTCCAGAGCAAATGGATATTGGTCGCCGACAAAACATATGTAATGCACCCGTTACCGATGAACCGAACGTCTCTACATTATATTTACCAATGATCGATTAAATTTTCGTTTCCAATTAACAAATCCCAACTTTATAGATATCGTTTTAAAGTACATTTTAAAAGGTTTAACTAAGCTGTGTAACACTTTATAGTTTTCCCCTAAAAGTTTGTGGTACCAGCCGCCTCTCGCTCGGTTAATTAAGACATGTATTATCAAACGTTTTGAGGCAGTAAATAAAAATGTAATCTACCATTCTAAGAGTATAGGCGTCTCTATAACACGCCTTTATCTTGAAATGGTTAGCCGAAACGAATAGCGTTTCTTTGATGATACACCTACACGCGCATTTAAGCCTTAATAATCTTACATTTATACTAATGCAGTGTCAAATTTTAATGCATCCACCGATACGGCATCTAGAAAGCCAAAATATTTAAACGTCTCAATCCTATACAATAGAAGGTTTTAAATTTTTAATTTTTATGTTTACAGGTGATCTCCGTCAACTCAGCATTTCAACTGGAATTTAAAGGTACGGCGACTTTATAATAAAAAGTTAACAAATTACGTGATTATAATGTCAAAATGGCCACATTAGCGTCTTTAATTTTATCACGACTTACTTCGAACATTTCTAATGTAAATAAAACTTTGTAAGATAAATAAGTCACGCCTTAACTTTTTATTGTTCAAAGCGCGACTCGAACTTCGCGGCAAACTGATTAAACACTTTAATCTTTATTTACTAGGACATTCGTACGTACAATTTTGTTTCGGGATTTATCGTTTAACTTTAAATGAGGTCGAGTTCCGGGATTCTACAACTGTTTTAATATTGTTATATCGTTTCTTATTAAGATTCGCCCGTGCAGTTGCTAGGTCATGGCTTTGGGAAATTTATATCAAATTATTACAGTAGTCGAAAATTCGCCGAACTCATTTTGCAGAATTGCGAGGTTATTAACTATACAAGTGTGTTGATTGCAAGTTTTAATACAATAAAGATTACCAATCTGACATCTTTTTAATTTCTTCTACTGAAAGGTGCCTAGTATATATTATATTAACTATCTATACAACTATCGTTTTGTCTATATAACACCGTCGATCTGGGTTTTATAAAGTAGAAATATTATTTCTAGGCTCTGTTATTGAACTAATTTATTGTCAACTTTTAGCTAGCCTGTGCTGATGATAGATCTCTGTTCCCAGAGACCATCTAAGTAGGCACTACAGCAGCTTCTATTTCTACCGGCGAATGGTAATGTGCAAACATTACTGTTTCGGTTTTAAAGCTTGTTGAAAACTAGTGAAATTACTGGGGTAAAGAGACTTCACATTTTCCGGGTATAGGCGACGTGCGCAATATGATTCTGTGTGTACCATCTTAACCAGCACCACGTTGTTATGGGCAAGCGTATCACTTACTATCAGGTGAACGTCTTGCTTGTCCCGTCAAGTGGTCATACAAGAAAGCACTTTAGCATTGCAGTGTTCTGATCGTCATCACTTGTTCTATCTCATTGTCACTTTAAATCATATGGAAACCTTCTATATGTGTTAGTGGTTTAGTCATTAGTACAAAGGTATTTATGATTTTTTCAAATATCATCGTTTTTTTTAGTTATCTGGGTGCGTGTCGACGGAACGCAGTTTTGATAACCGAGTGTCGCCGCCCTAAAAAATATTGTCTGTTTGTTCGGCCTCTGTTTGTCCATCGCCACGGATATGGGAAGGTGCGGGCGCCTTTTGTAATTAAAAATGGACGTTAGGTGGGCGATATCGTGTTACATTTTAAATTTACTGTTTTGTGCGAGCGTCCGTTAATGGTCAGTGTTTGTCCATTTTTTTTTCGGCTTTCAGGAAACGCTTTATAGGCGACGCCGTTTGGAAGAATTTAAAGGTGGTAATTTGAACAGTTAAAATGTTTATATTGCCCCGGCGTTTAGTTAACATGATTCGTTATTTCCTTTTACCGAATCTGCAAAAAATGGTCATAGTGAAACATAATTTGATGGCAAGGTTACAGACGGACTGCAAAGTAACATTAATAAAAAAGTTCTATGACCGCGCTTCAATGTAATATAAGGAAGAGACATTTACATCTATTTTCGAATAAAGGTAGTTATTTTGATAATGATATTTACACTGTTAATAAAAACCCACATGAAACAAATGGAAATTATTTATAATATTTAGTCTATATTAAAAATACTAAATAGTGCTTTCTTTTAAAAATAATGAACACTAAGATACGTTCGTTTATCTATCTATTATAAAGGAAAGTTTTATTGATCACGACCGGCAATAGCAATGACATTAAGATCGGTAAACACATTACGCGACAGTAAATTTCATATGTACAGAAAAACATAAATTTCACCAGATGAAATTTAGTTATATTACCACATGAATCAGTTAGTCTGCCAGAGCATATAATTGTTTGACTATTAAAAGTGTTTAACTGGCAATAAAATTATTAAAATACGATTTAACTATGGCAACACCCATATGTGCTGAAGAGCAATCAGGAGGTATTAATTACAGGGCCGACAACAGGCTCAAGGCATTCCCACTGCGTATTTCAACGCTTTAATTGGGAACAAATGTGCGGAGAGGCAGCTCCGTGTTCTGTTCCTGTAGTATAAAATATCAGCGTTGACGATGATTTATATACAAGATCATATTAAACAACGTATTAATCTATTTTTACTGCTTATACTCTGCTATACGATCAGAAGAATATATAGATGTAAACAGAACTATAAACTAAATCAAAATTCAATTTCAAATATGCTTTTTATACCAAAAGACATCTGAGTCTCTATTACCTGATTACATCAGAGTAAGAGTAATGCGTTGAATTATATACGCTATAACGCTTGTAGCTTATAAACTGGAAGAGATACAAGATACTCTTCTAAGATAAAATGAAGTACAGAATAAGGAGACTAGAATTCCGTAATAACAAATCTGTAGCTTATCCAGTTAAAGAGATATGTAACGACAAAGTTGGTACTGCAAAAGGGTGGGAAGGAAGTAAAAAAGATAAAATTTACTCAGAATCGAATCTATGACCTTTGTGTCTAAAACATGAAAATTAGCGCATATGCCATTCCAGCACATTCTAATCTTATAAGGTAAAAGAGACTAGGGTAATAATATGACACATGCGATGTCTTTCCGTTTTTTCAACATAAGTTTGCTGTTAAAATATATAGGTATAATATGAGTAAAATAAATAAAATGAGATGGTGTAATGCCTACGATGCATGGACAAGCGGGGACGTACATAAATCATAATGTAAATACCCAATAAGAAGATATTTATCCCGCATCATCGGGCCGGCGTAACTCAACGGGAAATCCGATTAATACAACAATATGGCTAATTGCGTCGACCGCTGCTGTCCGGCGGCGGAGCTCGGAAAGGACTCGTTGCAGTGTATTCATATTAAGGCTAGATATCGCCTGCGATTTCAACTAAAGAAAATTAAAAACCAGCTTTCATAACCCACCGTTTGAACAACTTGCCGGCGTCAGTGTTCCCGTCCAATTACGATGCGGGCATCTTCAAGAAAAGAGTGAATAGGCATTTGCTAGGTTAATGCGCTTAACCATCATCGACCACATCTTCACTTAACACCAGGTGGGATCGTGGTCAAGCATTGACCTATACATTCTTAAAAAAAAACCGTCTTTAAAGAGAAGTATACTAAGTTTTATCCCAATGTTATACTTTCCAAGCGGCTAAACTAAACTTCATTTAAACTGTTCCGCAGTTTGATGATTATCGGCTATTTTCTAGTTCTGCATACATTTAATATAAATTATTATTAATCATTATACTTTTGATGTATTTTTGAATATTTATGTTTAAAAATATAATATATAACCCAAATAATTAATATAGCTTTTAAACATTTGCAATGACTATAAACTATACAAAAATTATTTTAAATTCACTCCTTCTTTAAACGTCTATAACACCTACAGCATTACCTATTAGATACTGAATTATTATTGTTAAAAACTCTAAAGAGACTTTATTTATTAATTAAAATATAACGTTGCAGAATTTCACATGTCTTAACCTTACTATTTAAACTGCGTTGATACGTTGTTCAATTAGTTTCTCATTTTATGCATGTAGATTTCATCTCGAACATTAAACTCTCATTCATGATGTTCGCATGATGAGCCCCTAATGATGGGCCCATTGGCCGACTCTGGTTTTATTTTTCGAGTCTTCATAAAGCTGTATCAAGTTCGCATGACTCGTGCGGACTCATTAAAACGGAAATGTGTTCTTGTAATTGGCTTCGCAGTTGATGGATATTCTCCTGAATGTTATTTTAGGACCAACATTTATTATTTAAAAGATTTGCATTAGATATTAATATTCTCGTATCATCTTACACATATAATTTCCTGGAAAGATGAATAGTCATGGTTTTTTTACTGGCAGTACGTCTCTATTATCATAGACCTAAGTATGTACCACAGCCCCACAGCCAAATAGTAATGTGCAGATATTAATGTGTTCCAGTTTGCAAGATGCTGTGTGCTAGTGAAATTACTGGAGTAACGAGACTTAACGCTTTGTATTTCAAGGCGACTAGCGCAGTTTTGCTAAGTATACAATTTGAACCAGCGCCTCGTTTGTTATGGGCAAGCGTATCACTCGCCATCAAGTGAACGTCTTGCTCATCTCATCGGAGGGCAAAAAAAATGGTATTTGTAAATATTTTTATGTAAAATAACACTTCTAGCTCAACCAAAATTCAGTTCCAACTTTCCATCGAAACTGCCAACGGGTAACTTAGTTGTAGATAACTGATATTAAAACAAAGCCTAATTGTTATAAAGTTTGACATATAGTCTCCGTCGACCACGAAACCCGCACAATTAATACGAACAACTTGTTACTTCGTCTTCTAATTACACATCGCCAACGTGGGGATTGAATACAAACGAATAATTCTCTTTAAGTTTATTAGTAATCAAAATAATTACTTTAAAACTTGCATCATTAAGGTCGGAGTTAAAAACGGGTTGTGTTTTCGCGTTCTGTCCGAAAGCAGATTACAAAGCACCCTGCTGTGTGTAAAACAATTGTGCCCCGCGTCCGAATTGTTGTAATTGCAACTTCTTGTTTGAACCGCTCCCTCCTTTGAATCCATATACTGATTACGAGCCGTTTGTCTTTCGTTAACGCTCATTGTTATTATCCATTCTCTCACAATTAGCTTTGCAATTAACCCGTCGCAGAGTTCTTTTACACCCAATGCGTTTTAAGTTCTTATAAATAGTACTTGATTGGATTTGTTACACGAGCGACTTTCTATATAAGCTTTTATCAGATTGTTTTGAATGGAGTTTAAACAAATAATTAATGACAATCCTTTTATTAGTATCAACATTTAACAAGATCAAAAACGAATTAAGTTTTACTCAAATAGACAATAAGTCAAAGTAGGATCGAAGTTAATGATGTAAGATTAAAAGGCCCTACACTAATTTAACATAATTTTGTCTACTAAAACATCTTCATCAGCCGATAGATAGATAATACATAAATCAAGTTTATTTCTAGTATCTGTATAGAAACCGATAGTTAACTAGATTTGTAAACCGAAGCAAACATTTGAAACTGTTCTGCCAACTACTTGGATCTGATTTCAATTAATCTTCTACAAGCATTTCGTAGTTCCCTGCGTCAAGTTTGTACTTGAACATTCAGTTTCTACGACTACCGGAGCAATATTGCATTCAATGCATCAATTAAATTCAAATGTTGGAGGTCATCACAACTAATACATTGTTTTCAACAAGCTTTACAATTTAGGTTATTTAATTTTATATATTACGCGAATACGCATAATCAACTAAATTATACGTTTCTTCTTAAATTGTAATTGACTTTACTAATTTTGATTTAAAGCCTTGAATAATATTTCTAAGGCATAATTAATATTCTTACAACGTAATTGTTAGATTGTGAATAATCATCGAGTGTCAGTCTTACTGTATCACCAGTGTTGCCGGACACCCGGGTCCGCTTATCGGAACCTTTTTAATGGTTACTTGGATTATGTTTCCTTGCTTACATAACGAGGGGCCTAGGATCTGGTTACTCTGGACGAGATGTAGTGAGATTATTACGTTACCCTACCGCCAGATACTAGTTTACTCCGTACCCCCCGCGGAGCCTAATGTGAGGCATCCTTACAGCCCGCAACAAAGGTGACGACGCCGTTCCTCTAAACTTGTATCAATTTTATTAGCCTCGTCGGGCGAAGCTGTGTCGCCGTCTGTACTTCTTGCCGTTTCATTATAAACCATACATCATTTATCATACTTTACATCGGAGTAATTTATTCCACAAAGGCGATCTTATTTTATTTACACCAAGATACCTTCACGCGCCGCTCTCCGATTTCTCAAGTTGTACCCAATTCAGTTTATTAAGTTGTACATTTATAGTGTTACATTATTGTTTACAATATTTTACACGTCACCATAGATATTTTAGAAATTTGAAACGTGGATCTTGTTCTCGTTAAGTTTAAAATTTACATAATAAATAGGACTATCAGTAGAATCTCGATCTAGTGGTGTACCGCCTTTATTCAAATGACACATAAACTGTCTTTTTTACATATGAAACTAGAACTGTCACAAAATATTACTTTCCGGCTTCGTATGGTGTTCATATTGAAAGAAATTTATTATATTACTTAACGTTTCTACTTTAAACATGTGACACAACTGCCACAAAAGTTATCGTAAATTCATCGGTCGATATGAAATTGATCTATCTCATTCAATTGAATTAAACGTATACAAGAAAACTGATATTCAGTATTCAAAATTTTATTCAATAATTTAGATATATTTAAAGTCCTATACGCGAGGCGAATGCGGATTAGTTGATTGCACCATATGTTCTCAAACATTTTCTTGGAATATTTCGGTTCCTTGCGATGGTTTTCTTCCTAACAAACTCACTTTCCAAAGTTTAAAGTGAGAACTATTAGCACTTTTAAATGATCTTTATTGACACCGAAGTTAACCTAGCCGACAAGATGACTACGTTCTCTTTATAAATTTAAACTTTTTATCTGGACCTAATTTTATTTTGCTGAAGATCATGTAGGTAGATACTACCTCAGCACATATTTTTGGTATATTGGAGTAATGTGCAGATATTATAGTCTTCTTATACAAAGTGTGTTGAGGTTAGTAAAATTACTGTGGTAATAAAACATGCCATATCATGTCTCTGAACATGAAGAGAGCAATATGATATAGTGTCAACACTTAAGCATCTCGTAATTCTAAACTGAGATATCACTTACTACCGGGTAAATATTCTGCTCACAGGGTCCTTTTGTTGCATAAATTTTTCAAGTAAAATATCTAAAGTTGTATTGTACATGGTATAAATAATTACAAGAAATTAATTTTGCTTTATCGTACTGAGATTTATTCATATTATCAGCATGTAAAGGCTAACTATTATATATTGATATCAGCAAATATCTCTGCGGTTGGTTTTGTAATTCTAGTGGCTTCTCGCGAAACTATTTCAGATCTTTGATATATTAGAACTATCTAATGTAGTTGTATGTTACTTAAGTTAGAATTATTTCAGAAGCTCTATGTTACGGTAAATGAATTCTCTTTGTTACACAATAAAAGTAGATGTGGATTAACAAAATTCATGCGCAATCACGCCCGCGGCGTACGCTTGGCGTTTATGGTGCCATTTGAAAGCGGGTAGACGCATACAATCCAGTATTTCATAAAGCAGATTATGCATAGTGACCTTTTGCACCATATCTATGCCGGGGGGCCGTTATTTAATATACCGTCAGACCCATTCCATAGCGCGGATAATATGGAAATGAGACTGGGTCAGTTCCAACTCACTTTGCTCACAAGAATTCCAACGAAACGTACCAACTGATGTAGAAAATCTTGTTACGTTACAGTGGATCCCCCTAAAAGCTTCTTCGGCTATGAAATTTTGTACATTTAAGATTTTTATACAACTGCTGTGCGAATCGGGCGGATGATGTCCTTACATTGGACAATATTTAACATTTTAAAAAGCGGTGGTTAGTTATATATTTATACAGATGTTTTCTAATATCATTTCTAAAGTTTTTTTAAAAATTGACAGCCAAAATAATTGTTTATTACAAACAAAAATTGATAGTATACTTAATATGATAATAAATTTAAACTAATCTATGGGCTCATTT
>DWLS01001837.1:0-20053 GCA_018246255.1 Pachliopta kotzebuea
CATTCAGAAGCTCTGTGGTAATCCCATCCTCACCCGGCGCCTTGTTGTTCTTAAGCTGTTTGAGAGCCATCCTAATCTCGTACAGGCTGATGTCCGGGATGTCTTCGGTGTAGTGTCGGGTTAGCTTGGCTCGGGGGTCTGCCGCCGTAATATTTAGTGTTATTTGTAAAAGTGAAACGGGGCCGCTTTACAAATTTAATTAATTTAAGTGTCGGCCCGCCATTTCGTGCGGTGATGTCGTAAATTATCGTCTAATAAAAACTTAATTATGTAAATTAATAAGTCCCAGAGAATTAATGGCTCACGCCGCAGAGTAGCGAGCTGCCGGAGCCCGGTATTACAGTTTCTTTTTTAATCAAGCCGCCCATATCAATATTGTTCTAGTTAACATGATATACACTGCATCAGATTGCGCTCGTGGCCTTGTGATAAAGTGTTAACTCTCGTTACCCCAGTAACTACTTACAACTAGGTTACAACGCCTTTCTAACCAAAGTACGGTGAGATTTGCACACTACTGTTTTGTGGTGAGAATAGAAGCTGCGGTGGTACTGACCTTTCTTTATTTTTTTTGATGGGGAAATCTTCGAAAAGGTTCCTTGTCTTCTGGGGGGAAGTCAGGGTTATGTGGAGATTTTTACCCATTAAAACCCCCACAGTAGTCGTTCTCAGCGTTTGAAGAGGTCACCGTTCGGAACACAACCGCGGGATCTATAACGTTATGCTGGCATAGCCCCTCTCGAATACTGAATCATGCAGTCCCCAACACCTGAATATATACTAACACGACGGACGGAGACCACGTCCAGTCATCGTCCTACTCGGAGTGCGGTGGTACCTACATAGACGGCTTCCTACCACAAAGACCTGTCACCATTAATTAACACCGCTTAGAAAGAACTTAGCGCCAAAAGATTGTAGTATAATCATCAAAGGTCAAATAATCTTACTTTATAGAACCATAACGACAGCTCCTATTCATTAATATGTGTTGTATGATTTACTTATTCTCTAAAATAGTTCTTCGATTCTGGGTGTTGAATCAAACTACCAGTTTCGTCATCAGCATCAGCCGATTGACTCGACATTGCTGGACATGGACCTTTAGATTTCCATACCGATAGTTCATTACTTCCGCAACGTTGAGCAGTTTTTTGGTCCATTATGTTGAGGATCTTTATAACTAAGACCGGTATGCGGCTTCTTCAAATAAATTTTATATTGCTGTTAATCGAATTAAAATTAACAAAATAGCATGTTAATAAAAAATAACTACATAGTGATACTTCAGTGTTATCCAATTATTCAAACACGCGCGGCGCCACATCAAGCACAATTAAAAATGAATTATCGTTACGTTTTTACGGTAAGATTCAGTAATTGGTCGGACAGCGGAGCTCGGAGCTATAAATAGATATATAACACTTATTAAAATAATAGAACAAACAAAAAAGAACATAAAGTTATATTAAAAAGTTAATAATTCATACGACAAAAGGTCAAAACTAATTTCTCTTAGAGTTGATATACTGATTTCCAGCTACCGCCGTCAGGTATGATCGCGTGTAATTGTTTACAAATTAATCACTTAATAAAATCTATATAACATTTAAAACATAAAAAAAAATTTACAAAACTACATATTGTCTCTGTTAGATAGTTACACTGCAGTCTGTAGTATACACTACAATACAAACAGTACAATTACATAACCTCGCATGACGTTTATAAAATCCCTTGAGATATTATTAAAAGCGTAATAAAAATCGTTTTTACTTCATAGTAATAATTCTGTGTTAATGTTTGTTTATATATTCGTAGTTTTTTTTAATTCAATTACATGTGCGCGACTTTCATCTAATGGGAAGTTATACGCTTGTCCATAACAAGGTGGTGTTGGTTAAAATGGTAAACACAACACCACATTGCACTCGTCTTTCTGAGACATAAGGTCTTCATTCTAATTACCCAGTAATTTCACTAGCTACTACTCTCTTCAAACCGGAACATAGTAATATTATCATCAGTAAATTATTACACGTAACTAATTTAACGGTGTATATCTAAGTGTTTGCTTTTAATAAATTATCTCTCACGGTTTACTGTCGGAGAATGTTATTGTATCATTAAGTCATCAAGCATATAAAAGCGAGAATATTCTGGAAACATGCTCCTTCACTACCCACAATCTTATTTTAAAGCAACCTATGAAATTGAGGTTAAGTGTCAGCACATTTAACATATTAATCTGTGTGCCCTAACCTGATTCTGTTAGACTAAATATAAATAATAAAAAGAAATACAACATTTATCTAGCAGAGCGTACTGTATTGAGTGATGTATCATCATATTGGATGTAAGGGGTGTAAGAAGTCGCACACAACTCACGAGACCCAAGCCAACCTCTCCTACTCGTGGCCCTGCTAATCAATAAACAAGGCTCAGGCTCCCCACCAACCCGCACTAAGGCAGCGTGGTAGGAGATTGTCCAAATCCCCTCAATATCGGTGAGGCCTATGTCCAGCAGTGAACGTCTGTCATCTACCGGTACCCCAGTAATTTCACTAACTTACACTTATCACTAGCGGGAAAGCGTATCGCTCACCATCAGGTGAACGCCTTCTTCGCCTCGACAAATACAAAACTAAAACTTTTTTGAAAAGCGTGAGAGCTTAAATTTACTATATTATACGCATTATAACAATGTTTCAATGTGTTATAAAGCAACTAATATCACTATTGTGGTCACCAGCCGTTCACATACGGCTAATTCTTTCCACCGCTGTCTGTTTCGTTAATTTCCACGTGTTATCGCTTCAGGCATCATACAAAACCATTAGGTATGTAATTAGCTGACTAAATGCCTTATTTTTAGTTAATTAAGTCGTATAGAGTACATACTGATTTCTTTAGTCGTTCTCATATCTTTTGTATGCTGTTAACCTGCGAGTTTCAAAACGAATCTGCTAAGAATTTTCGAGAATAATTAGTTGCATGGGTAAACCAAGTACGCGGTATAATGAGTTATAAATGTGATCCTTTCCTGTTCCTTTCGCGGAAAGGGTCAAATTTGTAGCGGATAGCGGTTTACTGTACAGTATACTTTTGTCTTTTGAATGATATATCTATCTATGCTATTCATTTTTACTTGAAAATGATTTAAAAATGTTAAAGATTTAAAACTTATTACATTAATATCATAATGCACATTACATAGCGGAAACATACTTTGATGTTAATGGAATATATTTAAAAATTCACACAATAACTAAACCAAAATTTAAAATATAAAATATCATCCTCCACAGACCATGTTTTGGGAAATATATTTCAAAAGATCTATGCCCAGTCGTGGACATCCGTCATCCAAATAATGATAAAAGATGAACCTTTACAGCACAAATTTGGATCAACTTAACAATTTTATAAATAATATTTACTCCACATTCAATAGAGTGAAATAATACAACAATTAAGTATATTATAGTTTGAATTATGTATTGCCTTTGCCGGGTTTTAAAACATAAAGGTCCCTGGTTCGATAATAAAGCTACATGCATCTGCTTGACTTGCTATGACCATCTAATTAAAAATTGACCACCATAACAGCCTCACTGTGCTCCTGCTGTCAATATGAGAGAGAACAAGAGTATTCTAACGAGCTCGCTTCACCATCCACAACTACATAATACACGATCATGCAAAATTGAATTCAAATAGAAGAGATCTATTCTTAAGAAGAATTTCTTTTAGCGTATTTTAAAGAATTCCTTTATCTGTTTTAATTTCTATATATAATCTGTATCATTAAGGTTACGTTCCGATACAAGTAAAGTTTCTCCAAGCGCGACCCCACATGAGAGGGTCGGATTACCAATTACTTCTGTAACGAGGACGAGCTCCTCGATTCCAGAATCATTAACCTGAGTCCACGGACGCGATGCGTACGAGGGTTATACATGATTAAATTACCAGTTGTAATTGTTTGAGATTTTACTTCTATTATTTATAGGTACCAAAGATTAATAACTGTAACAGATATATTTACGGAAGAGTAATAAATTTAACAGTAATGTTCATATCTGCGCTTGTTATTATTTTTGAAAATAACATTTAAAGCATGGAAGAGTTTTTGGTTTTTTCATTCCCGTATTTAAATCAATATCTAAGTACAATTATCTAACTTACTATTTAGTCGATGGTGCTACAATCCTTTGTGGATCTTAGCCACCTTCATAATTCTTCTCTAGACGTCGGGACTATTTTCTTCCTCTGTCCAGTAAATTTTCCTATTCCTTAAGATCTTCTTTACCTATCCATTTTTTCATTGTTCCTTTGTCTCCTTGGTTGAGACGTTATTTATCTATTATAAATCTAGTTAAAGCTATGTAAAATAATAGCAAAATTTTAACCCTGTTTTGTGATTAGGTTAATATCGTCTACTAACCGACGGCTCGGAATCAGTTTCAAAATTTAAAAAAAAATGTTTTTAATGTATGAAGTAAGAGGATAGAAAATCTTTATTTTGCATATATTTTCTTTCAAAAATTTTTTTTTTAGGTAGTGTTTATCATCATTTTATACTTTGGCAATGTCTTTCACAAGAACTAGCCTATGTGCTAATAAAACCAGTTCAAAATGTTTACGATTATTGAAATGACCTCATCTGTTAAATACTAGTGAAATAAACGGCACGGAAGATAAAAAAAAATCTATTTGTGTGGTCGCCATTTGTTTAACAAACCTTTTAAATTGTCTTAGGCAAACAGAAGGATTTTAAGACAAATCAATCTTTAAAAAAAACATGTATCTTAGTTTACTATTACAGAATTATATAGAAGATGATTTTACAGAAATGAAAATAAATTTATTGACATTTTTAACATTTTTTTATATGATATAAACTTTAATTTGTTTTCATTAATCGAATTTAATCAAGTAATAGAGTAATATTTGCATATTAATCGACAGATTGACAAAATTAAATATCCATAAATTAGATGCTTTATGAATATTTGATACGGACGAGGGAAATCCGGCGTCAATTTGACAAAACGTATAATTTATCATAAATATACTTTACATTCGATTCTTAACACATTCATTTCAATAAATTATTAGTCTGTTTTTAACCTTTCTTTGTCTTTAATGCTGGAGACCATGTATGCATGTGCATACATCACCAGCTCGAGGGAGACTGTAGTAATGTAGTTATGAGACTGCCTCTAACCGACGAGCAAAATGTTACGCAATGTAAATCACATTGTCAAAAATCATTTTACACGTTGCTTAAACATTAACTTAGCTAGAGGCCAAACATTTAGTTTTCTCCGTTAAATGAGGTAGTTATTCAATATTAGTATAATGACAGTAACCTGTTCTCCAACAGTCATTATTCAAGATACAATTGCGCTTTTTGCATCACGTCATCCATAGATTTTATGTAATTTGTATGATTGAAAGTAATATGACATTTAAGATGAAAGATAAAATTATGATATTTTGGATTCTATAAATTATTCGTAATATTAATATTTTATACAGTTTTCGTAACGTTGTACATACATACCTTGGAGTAGTCTGCTTTATTTGTAGAAATGTTCACGGAGGTTATGTTGCTTCCGGCATTGCAACCTCTTGCATCTTCCAAATTAAATCATCCAACTGTACTTCGTATCGGTACGAAGTTAATTGCAAAATACAATTTATTAAGCAATAAATCAATGATGATACATTATACCGGCAATCAAGCAGCTTAGAGCGCACACTTACTGCAAAAGGTTCTTATCTAAACGCCACTTAGTAACATGTCATAATATTGATACATGCTGCGAGCCTGTTCAATGTTCCCGGGCTTTAGCGTCTTGTCAAAATATTGGCGCCAAGGCGGGTTCCGAAACACAAAAAAACATGGCGGCATCTTTTGCTTTTTTCGTTCAAAAACATCAAATCAGTAAAGAGGTTTGTAGTTGGTTTTTAACATATTTAAGTATATCTGAATTAAATTGGATTTCTCGGATCTATCTTTAATTCTTAAATAGTTTATCTTGCGTAATTAATTGACGGGAAAGGGCACTTAGATAAATAATAGTATACAAATTTATTTGAATCTTCACTGCGTTTCTCCGCGTTTACTGCTCCCACTAATTAATATCAGCTCTCAGCTACTGCAGAGTAATTTAATTTTAACGCCCGCAATTTGCTAATAACCGTCGTCCCTATTCATTACTGGCTACCTAATTTCGCCGCGTCATTGTTTTGTTTCCTTTAAGATCATCTCCGTAAATAAATTGGAAACGGATTTCTTCTAAATCACCTTCATTTTGAGGGTAGGTAAAACAAACGTTCCTCTTTTCGTATTAACGTCGACTCACCGTCGACTGCGTTCAATTTTTTTTCGATTTGAAAACGTCCGCCGGCGCCACGTTCTCTGTCGCTAATGAAGATTTCGTATGCAGCCGTCCTTTTTTGTCAGCCATATCTGTTTGTTTTTGATTCACCATCAATTATTAGCCAGTTTTAAATTAGCCGCGGGCAACACCGGGCTTTTTCTGTCTCGCGCGACATGTGGACGCGCCCTATGTGCGTCCTTGTTACTTTCGTGTCGCCGGAGTTTGTTTTGTGCGTGACGCGCCACGCCCACAGTTCCTTATAGCACGGGCGGCTGCTTTGACCAGTAGGTAGCAGCGACTCGTTATCATATATTTTTTACCAGTGTGTATGCAGTCCAATGTTTAAGTATGGTAAAAGAAAAAACCAATTTACGTAGTAGGCGACACTTGCCTCATTCATTAGTATACTAAATATTCCGCATATACACGCGAGTTAAATCAATCCTATTTTTGTGTCGAGAGTAAAACACAAACTGATCTGTTCTGGCTTTCTAACATTCTTCAATATAGATTATATGTACAAAAGATTTTACAAATACCTGTTTAAATACCTCACATTTTTTATTAACTTTTTAAGTGTTATAAAGAGAATCAATACAAATAAAGTAAATTTAAAAGTCTGCATATTTGATAATAAAGTATAAAATTTAATTAGGTATTCTTAGTTATTAAAGTTCAATATTATAAACAAAAACTATAAATAATTTTTGACTGAATCCTACATACCTTTGTTTTGCCCTCTTTTGATCATTATTTTACTTTTAATCGCATGATTAAGTTATATAGTTTTATCTGTAACATTAACAACCATCGTTTTTTTAACTGAGGTTCATATTTAATTTTCTTTTAAATCAATTGTCGAAACAAATTAAATTTATGGTTCCTAAGCGATCCGATCTTTGGCATTATCTTGAATCTTCCTTATAGCTAAATTAACTTTATTTGCTATGACAGTGTGATTATTTGAATACATATTTTTCTATTTGTTTCATTAGAATAATGCGAAAGATTTGCATTTGCCCTTGTATCTAGCAAATTACTTTTATCATTTAATACTATACTTAATTACAATTTTAAAAACGTTTTAGTTTTTTTTGTTCTTCGAGGCGACAAGACCGAGCAAGATATTCGACCTGTTACACATGTTCATAAGAACGTGATGCTAATTAAGATGATATAATGCACCACATTGCGCTCACCACCTTGAGATATTAAACATTGCCGCACTAATTTCACTAACTTACAACACCTTTTACATCGGAACACTGTAATGTTTGCACAATACTGTTGGTAGGTTGCGATGGGAGCAATGGTCCAACAAGAGACGTATTGCTTTATCTTTAATATTAACAAACTATTTTAAAGAATTTTATAGAACCCTAGCAAAAGCTTAGATATAAATATTTTAATTTTGACCCTTGAGGACTGATTACAACCGATAATGAGGCATGGTTCATAATCCCGGTGATTTGTCACCGGTTGGCGTGCGAGCCGCGTTTGGCAGATCTCACCGCCGATACCTCCTGCCAATGAGCCACACGCGATGTTAGCTTATAAAGAGCGATATTTCTATGCTAATCGTATTGCCGTTGCAAGAAAAAAAATCTAAAAAAATATCTTTTCTTTATACCCACCGCTACAACGGGAGACTTTATATGCTACTAGAAATGAGTTATTACATTTTATGTTCACTTTTAATATTTTCTTGAGTCAAAGCGCAATGCTATATTTTGTTATCTACTAATTTAAATAAATTGTACAAAAAATCTTTATGTACCTATATAATCAACTTATCAAGGTTATCAGTTTAATTATTGTCTAGAATTAATTTGAGAAAGCAAACATTGATCTTATCTTTATAGACATATTTTTTCAAATCACACTTTTCTTTTGTAACCATTCTATTTAAAATAAGTTTTCGAATAATTTTATCTTACTGTTAATGTTTTAATATTAACTATACGACGGTTACTATTCTTCCTTGTTACTTAAAAACCTAATACATTTCGATTTAATTCACGCCTTAAATCATACCAGGGGACACTTTGGCTTGAAACAGACAGCAGATTAGTTTATTTTTCATTTATTACGAAAAAAAGCACCTGTATTTCGAGTAACAGTAGTTAGCCGCTGTAAAAAGGATTAATGTTAATAATTCAATTAGCAGAACAGCCATCGTTTAGATGAATTCAATGCCATTATAAAGCATACATTAATAAATTAGTTTTTCTTTCAATTATAAATATTGCTCGTAGTTAAATAAAACTCTTCTTTAGCATTCGATTAAGTAATAAAATGTAAACACCTGCTGGCTAAATACATACATCTACATATTTCAATTAGCATAAAAATATATCCAACTGCCGTCCGACGTTTTGTACATTTAAATAAGCCATTTACTATTCCGTGTGTGATATCTATAACTTCATGCTGATGTTTGATCTATTGACCAGCCTTTTTTTTTAAATTAAGATTTATTACTTCAATAGTGTATTGGCTGTATTATAACGGAGAGGTCCACGGTTTGATTCACACACACGGGCCCATACATGGTACGTAGAGTATTCTGGACGAATGTTTCTCTGTTTATGATCTCATTTCTCTATTTTTTTTATCATAAATATATGTATATATATAATTTTTGGGGCTTTTTGTATATCAAAAAATGTTTTTTGTTATGATTTCTTAACAATCTTTAAAAGAATTACATAGTTTTCAAATGTAAAGAAAACTACATATAATCTCCGACTATGTAATTAAATTTATGACAAAGCAAGCTTAACAAAACGAAAACGTTTTTTACCGAGTGTTAACATGTTGTTTTAGAGAATTAATGGAGTTAAACAAACTGCCTAATCTGTAGCTAATGTTTTATTGTTCACTTGCAAAGGGGTGATTCGGTACGCAGTCGCGGATTACGCACTTTGCAAAATTTAATTTTGTATCGGGGTGCAGCTGGAATAATGCGTTCGGAAAAATAAACACTAACCACTATTATCTAAACCCACATTAAAACTTTAAATGTGTTTCGTTTATATCTTATTTAAAATAATCATACTACTTTTTCTTATGAAATTTTACCTCAAAATGTTTAAAAAATTTAACATAATATTTATTTCTTGAATATAGCAATACTGTTTAAAAAATAACCATAAGCATCTATAAGAAGTTTTTATGAAAAAATGTAAATACTTAAATTTACTTAGTTAAGATAAGAGAGAGAACTAGTATTTCAATTCAAAAAATCTGTTATTTTTGATAATATTGTTTAAACTATTATCTATTTTTCCATTACCTTAGAAATCAATCCTCTATCGGCAATATTTTGGCCGGCATCTATACAATTTTCGTAAACGTCATGTTTACTAAATAAATTTAGTTAGTGTAAATGTAGTTAATTAACTAATATTTCGACACATTCTGCAAATACAGAGTACCCAGAAAAATAAAATAAACACCAAACGAGAAATGAATCAACAGGCAATAAAAAAACCAACTAAAATATCTGAAAGCGACAAAAGGATTCTGTAGCAGTAAAGAATTATCTCTTTTATTATGGCTAACCAAAGATATGTGTAAACAGCAATAAAAGGAGCAATATGTCCGCGTAGTGGCTCGGAAAATGACAGAATAACAAAGTGTTGCCAGCACAAAGCGATGATTGTTCGCGCGCACTCGCCGGACGTAACGCGAGGGTGACACAAAATTATTTTTACCAAAGTTTTTATAGTGTTATATTCTTTTTGTAATTTGTTATAGATAATATAAAATAATTGTTACAAGCGGCATTTAACCAATAATTTAAAAACTTAAAAGTATAAGATATAATTTTTTCTATCCGGCCTTGAGATGAGCAAAGCCTTCACTTGATGGTTTTGACACACAGCACCACATTGCCCTCGCCGCCTTGACATATAAAGTCTCTTGACTTGTAAAGTCTCGTTACTCTAGTAATTTCACTAGCTCACAACCCCCTCCAAACCGGAATGCAGTAATGTTTATACACTACTGTTTCTCAGCTGCAATAGGAGCTGTAGCGGTACTTACCTAAACGGTCTCCAGTAAAAGAGACGTACTACTAGTAAATATATACGAAACCATACATAAGAAACCGTACTAATGTTATGTATAACATCGTCTTTGAAAATAAAACTAAAAAATATGTTAATTTTTTTACTAAGGAAACACTGACACGGTTTTGATTCGGCCATCGCGTAAAATTAAGCTATTTTAACTCATTAAATCACTGAAACTCCATTTACTAGACATTAACCTTACGCTTAACCGAACGTTAACTTCCATTGTTAGTATTTTTAAACTTTTTAGTGTTGGGTTATAACGCTACTTGTACAGTGTAATGAGTGGTGAATGTGCATTTATAATCAGTGCATTCTGTACAAAGTTTTAACTGGTATATCGCTGGTCGCATCTGAACCGCCATATTTAACCGGCGGATCTCTGGCACATTTCCACGATCTAGTTGCGATGTTTAATTAGAGTCATTTTGCGCTTTTTTTCACATTCGCTTGCAGGGCATTTATCTTCTCTTTGAGTTCATTCTGCCCGCTCCTAAGTACGGGGCTAAATGTTTATACAGACCATGCTCATTTTCAAAAATAGCTTCCTTTAATCAAGTGAATGAGATAAATGAAATTGATTAGATTACTTCTTTGATAAATCTCTTTCTGAGATTTTACGAAATTATTCGTTACCTCAAAATATCCTAAATTCTTACAAAGTAATCACAGCTGCCTATTATTTTAAGATATATATAAAAAATTATATGTATGTATAAAGAATAAATTTTTTAATATAGTTTATCCCTAAAATCAAAGGGTTTGTTTTAATAGACGGCGTTGCATTACATATCGTTCAGCTACATTTATTAATACCGTTAAGACAAATGGCAATAAAGGCTTAAAAAAAAATCCAATTATTCTAGATGAATTATATTTAGCATTTCAAATTAACATAAGACCGACAGAGCGTGGAGATATAGGCGGTGCTTACATGACTACCATAACTTATATGCCTTTACATAAAAATTATACATTTTTCACACCGCAATTACACGCTTATTTAATGGCATGATTTAGTAAAAAAAAAGGGTAAAAAATTATAGCATGTTTAGTATACTTAGAGTCGGACTTCAAGTTCAATTTACTGTGGCAGAAAAATAAAAAAAAAACTGCTTATTTCTTTTACTGCATTTCTTATGAGAACAAAAGATGTTTCACAATTACAACTGCGCTGTTCTCAATTAATAAGTTGAAAATCTGAAAATTTTATTAATCAGGTATTAATTGATGTAATCATTTAATAACAAAAAGGTTCAACACAAGAAGTATGCTATGATCAAGGAGAGGTTACTTATACTAGTCATTGGATAATGAACTCCGGACCTGAAGTCCGAAACCAAATTAATAGAAACTAGACATAAAGTTGCCATTAAACCGATCAAAAAGAATTAATTCATACCTTAGCTTTTTTTTAAATAAAAAAAGCATAAACATCTAATCGTTTTCCTTAACACTTGATGCGAAACGGTTGTAAAAGAAATCATCCATTCAATGAAATAAGCGGTCAGGAACGCGATGAAACCTGGGGCATTACGAATCAAACAAAATGACAAATGATAAACTCGCGTACCATTTTGAAATTGTCACAGCAGCAAGGTACTGCACCCGTCACGGGAGTAATCGTCAGATGCACCCTGCCGGGATTTAAATCGATTCTGCCCCAACGACAGAACGTAAGCGATGAAAGAAAAAGTGAACTTAAACTTAATTATTTACCCTGAACGAGTTGTGTAATAAACAACCCTATTAATATTCTCACAACTGGGAAACGGGACCTTCTATTACAAGAATCAACGCCATACATCCAGGTATCCACGGATTCTTTCGATTTTACTCGTTTCTTTCGATTTTACTCGATTCTTTCTTTTTATTAATATTGTCTTTCACCGGAAGTTCAAGCTCACTAACATCGATCCCGCGCCTCTTTTGAACGTATAGGGAATACTACTGCTTTATAAACTAAGCTATTAAAACTTCCTTTCTTCGACTTCCGTTGTAATAAAGTAAACGAAATTATATTGAATGAAATGTCGTAGGCATATTATGACCGATGTTTAAGTGAAAGTCGCAGGAAGCCGTTGGATGTGGCCTACGCAGGAATGATTGATCTGAAGATATTTAGAGATGTTTGTTATATTCAGCTGTTGACCTCTGACGGCTGTTGATTCATAACAGTTTAATGTTTAGGCAAAATTAAAGCTCTGTCACCAATTTGTGATTTGTATCACTATTGTAATTCTGCTAGTAATTTTTGGCCGTAGTGGGTTTAATATCGCGTATATTCATCAACTATGAACTTCCCATTCGGGGCCAAAAGTTTCGTTATTTATATGTCTAGTATATATTGTAATTCTTCACTCTGTGTAGTTTTATATTCACAAGTTGACACAAATGAATAATTGTTATAATTGGGATAGTCTAGTTTGATAGTAAAGTTCTTTTTAATTTTAGTTAACATGTTATTGAAACCAAGTTCGGCAATCATTACTTTATAATAATTATATGCTTATTGTATTTAAGATAACATATTAAAAAATTTCTTAACTATTTCACAAACAAACATATGAATATGAGTAAATCAAAAACTTTGTATGAGATCGTACTTTACCTTTTAGCGAATGGACAAACAAGATTGCTTTAACCGAACAAAATATGCGAAACGAATTTTCGATATGTAGTTATCGTAGTTATGTCCAATCAAACGGACGAGTTCTTAGAATTGTATAAACAGAGGCACGAGTTGTTCAGTGAGCTTAATAGCCCACTCGAGTGGACAATAACTAGGTTTTTTTATCGCGTCCGGTCGCGGCGCAAGGTGCTGACCAGTTGTCACGACGCAGCCTAACAGTCGCTTTTAGTCGTTACCATTGCGCTTTAAAAAAAGCCTTTTAATTTTACCCGGACCACTCATCCATAGCTCCAATACACTTATGGTAAGCCGTTTCTCCTATATGCCATATGACAGTTTTAATCTCTACTACTTGATTGCATCAGCGTAAAAGTGTGATGCTCTGACTGCTTAAGTCAGTTAACCTCTAGTGCATGTAACTTTTAAACTAGAACAGTCATATGGATACTCATTCAGGATAAAATGAAGTACAAGATAAGCAGACGCAAAGTCCGCAATAAAAAGTTTATGACTCTACAGGTTAAGGTGATATGGTATATCTAAGGGTGAAATGATAGAAAAAAGAAAACAAAAATTACTTTGAAAATTAAACTTATGACCTATGTGTTCAAAGTATTCAAATTACTTCCTAGACCCTTCCGACATATTTTTATCTTATTAGGTAATAGAGACGCGGATAACAAAACGACCTATCCGCCGTCTTTCTGGCTTAATTTATTATAATCCAATAATATGGTACACAACCACAGTGCTCGTTGACTGAAAATTTCATTTTCTCTTACTAGTTTGGGAATATGGATAACTATTTTGATTTGTGAAGTAATTGTTACTCACAGAATTAATATATTAAAAATTTTTACACATTGTAATAAAAAAGCTGTATTTCATTTCACTGAAAGTCCAACAGAAATCAAACTTTTATTTGATTTAGACTTTGTTGTATCAAAAATGGCTTTTGAAAAAAGTCTAATATTTTATCAATTTTAATAACAAACATAAAACTTTTTAGCATCTACTTTAAAGTATCAAATAATTTATAAATGTATATATGTTATTAACAATTTTCTATGGTTAATATGTTACGTTACTTTAAAGTATATAGAAGCTTGAAGAAGAATTAAACTAACAGGACAGTTACGCTTTACTTTTTTTTACGTAGAGATAGGTTAATGCTTGACCACGATCCCGCCTGGTTTTAAGGGAAGATGTGGTCTATGATGGTAAAGCGCATTAACCTAGCAAATGCCTATTCACTCTTTTTTTGAAGACGCCTACAACCTCTTAACCTCTACACTCAATATTATTTTGAATTACGTTCACTAGTTACCTAGTAGGTAGACATTCATTTAAAAAATCAGATTACGTAGAAATAAATCGTTCATTTCGCTATGTAAATAGTTACAAGTACTATTTACAAACGGAAAGTTGCATTTACCGGGTAAGTTAATGGCAATGCAATGGCATATTTGCCTAAATGGCAACGTTGGTAAATACGCGACTTAGTAATTAAGTTTACATTGTCGGTAATTTTAAGTTGGCCGCCTGCGAACAACTCAAACAGCAATACACAAACAATTAACAAAAAAGCGATTGTTTTCAACTTTTATTTTTTGTACTTAAACATACCCTCAATTTCATGCTTATGAATTTGCCTGCGTTTGGTGGTAAAGTATGCTCGACCAGAATACTACCCTCAAATATTATACCCCGCCAGAATACAGCAACGCTGTGATATCAGGAGATTTGTAATTTGAAGGTAGTAGATATCTAAGTTCATATCAAATTCAACCACCTTTTAAACTCTACATAGACATACATTAAAATTTATTAACTATAACAGTAGTAAAGATTTTTACTTAATACATTGCCTTATTGGTCAAAATCAATATCAAGTTAATAGCGAAGAAGAGAACGTCTATTATGGGTTGCCAATTTGGTGTTGAAGATGAATTAACATTAGGATTTATTTCTGTATTAGTAAGTTTTAAAAATAGTCAAAAATATTTAAAATATTTACTACAATTGCTTATGTGTATCTACAATTGTCTGTTGACGCCATTTCATAATTTTCTTGAACGGTATTATGTCTATAACATTATTCACCGACGCAAGCACTAATAAGCGTTAATGGGAATCTATTACGTGCAAAGACAGAAAGGCAGTGGCGTTAAGTTGAATCAATTTGTCAGTGCAAAGATTTCCTCTCGACCGAGGTCTCCCCAATCCTGATGACAGTTATGACGTACCGGGCGTGGTCCGGGATTGCCCCCGGTTCATTTGTCGAACCATTTGCTCCGCGGAATGCGGTGTCATCAGTGGGGAACGGAGCGTGAAATGGAATACGCCCCTCTGGTGACAACCCTCCACTCTCATCCCCTCCAAAACCCGTCTTAACATGCTAACGAAAATTTCTCGAATTCGTCCGATTAAAACTACGGTCCGTGTATTCAAACAGGCATCGCGAATTGCGTATGTACTCGTCATGTGTGTAATTGGAAAAATGATTTACCGCCTAACAAATTTACCAAGCTCCTGTGGCATAGTGAACAGGCCTTCTAACATGTAGGTAACAAGAAGAAAGTCACCGCATAATTATAAAACATTGCAGGTAAATAGTGGAGGAAGTAATTAACAAGATCAAGACGCAACAGAAATAATGTATACGGAAAGATATTAAAGAAATAGATATGCGAATCAAGAATAAAATAAAAAATAAATGTGCGGAGAATTAAGTATGAGAGGCAATACGTGAAAGAAGATATAGAAGTATATAAAGAACAGGAATGATAGAAAATAGGAGTCATGAAAGAGGAAATAAACTTAGAGAGAAAATAAGTGAAACATGAGAAAGGCAAAACAAAAAAAAGAAAAGGCCATTACCCACAAGACGAAGAGTAACAGTGTTAAAAAAAACATAGAGATAACTAATTTTAATATGTGGCGGTAAGTTGTAAAACCCGCTTGAATAACTAAAAACCTCATATTGTAAATCTGCCACAACATGATAACCATTCAAGACTTCAGTGTCACTTAACACCATGTCAAATTGAGGTCAATTATAGATAGTAAATCTACACTAAAATGTAAACGCTTAAATACTTAAATCACCTTTAGGTTAGGGACCAATTAAAAAAGCGATCAAAGTAAAATTGCAAGAAACTTTCAAAAACTTCTATTGTATGTGTATAATATTCTAATTTGTTTAAGTTAATTTAGTCTATATGTTTTTTTTTCTTGACACTAACATCAACCTTATTTACACCAAACTATGTTATACTTAATCTTAGTTATAAAGCAAAATATTTAAAGTGGAGAAAATACAAAAAGTAGATTGTTTGTTCTCAAAACAATGCATAAAGCAGTTAAGTCTTGTCTCTCGATGTGATTAAGCATGACCGCCTCTTGTTTTTAATTTTCACTTTCAACTTTAAAATGTTAATTACTAAACTAGGGTAGTAATCTACATTTTTTGATTTGAATTGTATATTGTATTCATCGCGAAACGTTCAAATTTGTTTCCTTTTAAGTTTAGTTTTAACCAGTTTAAGTTTTAACTCCTCATAGCAATGTATTTTTAATATTTTTGTTTAATTATGTTACAAAGAATATTGTATGTGTTTTAGGAATTTAAGGCAAATACGGACCCTGATTTACGGTTTTAGGGGAAAAATAGTAATAAAAAAAAATATGCATGTTTGTTCCTTGGGCTCTCCCAATGTCCAGTAATGGACTGCTGCAGGCTGGTAAGGATAATGATGACGATGATATATTATAATAATATTAGTTCATTCGACGTGATTGATTCTATTTAGTTGAATTTTGTAATTCTAATAACAATTTCATAACTTCTTTTAACAATTAATACTTAGACGTCCCAGTTTATACTGCTACATATAAGTTTATATCTACATTTTCCTCTTTTATATAAAACAACCTCTACATTTTAAATACCTCTAAATTTTTTACTTGTTGATATAACATAAGCACCATATTGTATCGCCTCCTGTATATATGTAAACGTTGCCAAATTAATCCGAGGAAAATGTTGTTGATTGTATATTCGCTATTCTTCTTTAACTCAATTTATCTTGTTTGCAATAAAATAATATGCAAGTGATGGTTTTCCTAAATAAGATAATAAAAAAGTTACATAATAGAATAAGAAATTCTGAGACAGATAAGTTAATCATCATCATTCTCCAAACTGAATTTTAGTAGTTACTTTAACAAAACCACTCCAGTCCTCCTCCATTCCTTTATGTTAATAATTAGGTTTAAAACAAAAATGTAATTAAGTCTGAATTAATCCACAGACAGTGGATTCTGTTCGCGCCAATAAATTTCAATGTTCCGTTTCCAATTCATCCAAAGTAGCGACGGTGTGATTGTAACAAATTGAAAATCCAGTCGAGTCGAGTAGGCCGGTATCCCTTTAAATCGGGACCCTAATCCGGGATCCCGGCTATTTGTTTGCTAAAGGGATCTTGCGACTTTAGCGACGTCTGTACGTGAGCCAAATGTTACGACGGCGACAAAGCGGACGGATTTTAAAGCACGTTCAAACTAAAAATCGTGTTTTTATTTATGAAATTGCATTTATTTAATTATCTAATACCTCTACTTTTCGATTGCCTCTTCACCTGAAAAATTCAAGAAACATTAAGCACATTCTTCATAGTAACTTCTTAACTGTAAATGCTAATTAATAAACTAGAAGCGATTCATTATAACTACGTCACCAGAACATTTATCACCTTAGTCGCGGCGCATTTTATATAGCTAAAATAAACGCGATAATGTACATAATATTCACTTTTATTAAATATATAATATTCACGTAAACAAGAAATCATTATATCAAGTATTTAACTTTTAATAAATATATAATTTATTAAAATTTTGGTACACTCTTTGATTATTAGCGGCTATTAGAGGTGTAACATATTAAAACAAAATAGAATTAACGAAACTAAATATATTACCAAAGAAATTAAAGATAAAATTTAATAACACTTATGTGATGTAAGTTAAAGTTTTTTTATGTTCAAATATACACTTTGAAACAAAATATAATGTATTATCACAGGTAAAAAATATATTAGAGTCGAACTTACAATCTCAGCGTTATTGTAGGTTATGAATTAAAAAATGTGTCGCGGAGTTTACCGTTATCCTGAACGAGGAATAGCTGGTGTAACCATCACTTTAATATAAGAGTCGCAGTTAAGCACACCTTTCATGGGCGTTCATCATCATTACCACGGGGCCGTCGCTATAAAAAGTATTCCCGACATCATCGTGGTGTAGTAGCCGCGGCTATCATGGCGGCCTAATGCGCCGGGAAAAGCATATGTCTCAATTAGTGACGCGCGGTAATAAATGGGTGGAGTGGGAGTGGTATTAGCTAACGGCATTCCTAAAAACTACAGACGGAACCCAGCTTTTTTTTAATAATAACCTACATAATTAAAAACTTCTACTTAACTCGTAGCAAGTCTTTGCACTATGTAGATACCGCAGCGTTATTTCTGTCGTTACAAAGTTTTCTGTAAATATTACTGTGTTCCAGTTTAAAACAAGTTTGTTACTCCAGTCAGTACATGTACTAACTGAAATATCGATTCTTAATATCTTTTGTCTCAAAACGACGAGCATAATGCGGTGCAATGTATATCATCGTAATTGATACCACTTTGCTATAAGTGGACATATCAGGAGAATTTTGTTTGTCTTATCATTGCTTTTTTAAAGAAAAACCTCAGATTTTTTTGAGGCAAAAATTATCATGTTAATTATTCAAATAAATTTTAACAGATAATAGAAATTAAATATTACACCTATTTAGCAAAACTAATAAATTAGCTAACACTGCTGTCAATTTGCCAGTCGACCTTTGTTTATTCGCCTAAAGACCACACAACTAGTCCAAATACCACCCTAGTTAAAAACCATACTTCTCTCGTCCGACATCTGGTTTCTGACAATACATTACTCAGTTCATAGGAGCTGTTGTTGGTGAAACTCAAGTGTTAAATTTTATGCTAACATAAAAAAAATTGAAACAAACAAATCACTTCGTCCGAAAAATTGTTACGAATTCGCATTGACATACGACATTTGTTACTACGTTGACCTACTGTCAAAGAAAAACATAACTACAGGCGTTAATACAACAACCAACGTGTCTTATTATCTATGGAGTAAGGTTCAAATTTGTTTAACTTTTTGGATTATCTATTAGGACCGTTAGTTTGTTTCGGTTGGAAAGTGATGCTACTAATATATCTGTCAGTGGGGCGTTTTGTTTCGGGCCCCCAATGACAACATGTGCAGTGATTTGTACCGACCGCACACAAAATGTGCCGCTCCCAATATTGTTATTAGGCGACGATGTATTTGTCGCACTTTAAACATTTCACTAGTTTCATACGTCGTAAAACCATTATAGATAAATTAATTTTTGTGGTATATCCACCACAGCGTTAATAAAAAACTGGATTACTACAAAGAGAACGCTAGGTTCATTTGCTACATTATTTGCTTTATTACTCGACATGAGTACAGACCTGCTTATAACAATATAGTGCAAATTTGGATACTAAACAATACACTAAAGATAGAGGTAGATTAGAAACTCAAGATATTAAATTTAGTTACCTCACTAATTTAACTAAGCACCAAAAATAGTAATAGTTGCCCACAATTTTCGCAGGCAAGTATAGACATAAGAAATTTCATATCTACCTAGATTATGTAAAATGAACCAACCACAAGTATTTTTTTAATATATTATATCGATGTTTACTATATGTTTTGACACAATACAATACAAATACAAATATACTTTATTGTGCACTATCACAGAGTTACAAAAAGAGAAAGTACATAAGGATTTTCACAAAAGGCGGTCTTATCGCTAACCAGCGATCTCTGCCAGACAACCTTTGGGTAGA
>DWLS01001838.1:0-20053 GCA_018246255.1 Pachliopta kotzebuea
CTCGTCTCTTCAACTTATTAAAACAAAATCGCTTCGATTGTTCATCACTGAATCTGGTCTATCGATGAGGATTTTAGATATCTCAAGGTTTAACACCTTATACATAAGTATGAAAGCGGGTGCAATGTGGTGCTGTCAGTCTTGAACAGTGCTTGTTATGGGCAAGCGTATCGTTTATCTCGTCTTGTAGTGATTTCATATAAAAATAGTTGATTTTGGAGAATAATTTAAAAAGAAAAGATTTGAGTAAACCTTCATGGATTGTCTCTCGTATCTGTCTACTGTGTTGGTGATGTGTGTATGTGTGTGTTTGTGTGCGCGGGCGCGTGTGTGCGCGGCGGCGGTTGGCTCTGCGCACGCGTACGGTCCCAGTCATCGGCCGGCCGAGACGCCGCCGGCCCGCACCAAACTCAACACTATCAAATTGTATAATAATTCCGCGAAGTTCCCTAACCTCATTACTGACCAAATCAACAAACTACGATTACGTACGTATTTATTGTTAATTTTTTTGTTTATATTACATTACCGCTCAATATGTTTATTATCGAAACTATTTAATGTATAACAAATCGCGAAGTGAACGCGAATTGTTTGATAATAATCGTGTAGTGATTCTTAATTTACATTGTTTATGTATTTAGATATTCGTGTCAACTGAAACAGCATGCGTTTTTATTTTTAATCTAGTAATAGTTTATTCTTATTGGACTTAAATATCATTAAAATATTTCCAATAAATATTTAATGTTGCGTTATTAATGATTTATTTTGTATAAACAATCTACTGGTTAAATACTGTAGATCTCTTGTCGGAGACCGTCTAGTTATCACCGAAGCTTCTATTTTTATTGCCAAATTGTAGTTTGAAGGGTGCTGTATGCTAAAGAAATTACTGGGGTAATAAGATTTTACATATGTTTCAAGGCGAGCGTAATGTAGTGTTGTATATACCATCTTAATTTTATGAGCAAGCGTATCACTTAACTACAGGTGAACGTTTTGCTCGTATCTTCGCCTCTTAACAATAATTAACCATACCGGATTTTGTTTTAAGATTTAGACAGAATATTTTATCTTAGCTATTAAAACAATTTAATGTATTGAATCAACAATTATAAATAATTGCTCGATAAATGTTATAATTGTTCTTTTTTAGTAGTTATCTATTGGTTATCAACTTATGAATTTAAGTACGCAGTAACTATACTAAACTTTAACTTGCTGATTAAAAATTATCATCTCGTTAAGATTAATTAAAATTTTTGAATATTATATAAAAGCTTTTTAAGTAATAAGGTGAAGATACATTAAATTATATTCGATGCGACGAGCAAGACGTTCACCTGATGGTAAGTGAAACGTTTGCCCATAACTTGGTGCTGGTTAAAATGGTATAAACTGCACCATATTGCGTTTGAGACATGAGTTGTTGTATTGTTACCATAGTAATTTCATACAACACCCATCAAACCGGGACACATTAATATTTAGATGTAGGAATAGGTACTGCGGCGGTAGTTAACTAGATGGTCTTTTGTAGCAAACCTACCACCAGTAATATTATTAGTTCTCTATGAAATTGTATATAGATAATATATTTACTATATATAACAAAACCAGTAATTAATGTATATTAATATAGTTTTACTACTATATCATGTTTGTGGTTAAAATATATTTACTGGTGGTAAGTCTATGTTACTGGAGACCGTCTAGGTAGGTATCACTGCAGCTCTTATTCCTATCGTCAAATATTACTGTGTTGTAGTTTGAATGGTGTTGTATGCTAATGAAATTACTGAGTGCAATTTGGTGCTATGTACCATCTTAACCATCGTTATATTATGGGCAAGCGTATCACTTATTATCAAGTGAACCGTTGTCATCTCGTCGCCTAATCGAATAGAAGAAATGGTTGAAAATCCGATTTCAGATAGATCAATAACAAACACTAAAATGATAAATTATTCTTATAATTTCTATCACCGATCTAGATCTTTTATAATCTTCTACGATTAATGATCTATCTAATTAATTAATTGAATTTTATTAATGATTTTATCTTGGTAGGAATAAGAGTTGTTAAAATTAATTATCATTAGTAAGAAAATCTTATTAGTAACTAAAGTGATCACTTCATATTAATCCATTAATCAAATAGGTCTTTAAGTTGCGCTCCAAACGATTTAGTTAATGACGGTTAAAACTATTAAATGTTTACTGTGAATTTATCGATCATTATTTTCTTATTATGATGTAGTAAATTTGTTTTACTAAAGAATTTTCCTCATGTCCGTATAATTCAAATTGTATCGTTATAACTAAACGACACGTGTATGATCTAGTTTACAAATGCGATGTCACAATTATTTTTATGATCAAGGTGATCACTTGATAATAAGTGATATGCTTTTCTATAATATAGCTCTGTTTGAGATGGTATATATAGCACCACATTGAACTTATCGCTTTAAAAACCTTTGCTGCTGGATGTAGGCCCTTATTAATAATGGGGTGATTTGGGCCATCTCTTACCACGCTGGCCCAATAAGGGTTGGTCGGTAACCGGAGCTTTGTTTGATGACTAGCAGGCTCACCAAGAGCTGGTGAGGTTGATATGATTAGTGTGAGTTGTATGGGATCTCTTATACCCCAATTTGTATGATAAGGATTATTATTAGTTCTCCTCAAGTAAAACTTTTTTAGTACTTACTTTAGTACTTATTTTGAAATGGTATAAATAGTGTAACTTCTAGTGTATATTTGTATTACCTGTTTAAAGTCTGAATAATTTAGCTTATCGGTTCTTTTTTTATCTGTGACAGGCGTAGAAACCTTGTTAGGCACAGTTGATCTACAATGCTGTTACTTCAACGTAAACATAAGTAACAACTTACTTATTTTATTATCAGATAATTTTTCTGTAGATTATATAGATAGATATAGTCATATATATAGTATGGATAAGGACTTCATCCTCAGATATGGTAAATAAATTTTAAGGAAGATGATGATATAATTAATCACACAACAACTTGGAACCAACAACAAAATAGGCACTGGCTCCTCACCAACCCGAATTGGACCCGCTGGTCCAATTCGGGTTGGTGAGGTGGTGGTGGGAGATGGCCCAAATTCTTCCATTATTGATGAAGGTCTACATCCCGCAGTGATTGTCTTAAAGCGATGAGTTTAATATGGTGGTGTATATACCATTTTACCAGCGCCATGTTATGGGCAAGCGTATCACTTACAATCAAGTGAATGTCTCCTCATCTTGTTGTATATACGTCGGTCTATTTATTGTTATTAACTCAAAAGGAGAGGTGACGTTTTTAAAACTTCAGAATTAAAAAAAAATATATTTCTTCGAAACTAAAGTTTCAAACTATTAATAAGCGTTATTAATTGATATACATAAACTCTTCACTGCTCATATTATGTTACGGTGACATAACTATCTATACATAAATAGCATTATGTATAGATTATCTTTTTTAAAATGTTAAGTATTCTTACTTATGTTATCTAAGTACTAAGTTATTACTTTGGACCGCAAATCGTCGAAATATTTAAGATAATGCGATGGCCTTTATGTAGACTTGGTTATCTCTCAAATAGTACATCTTCATATATGTCATAGATATTCATTCCTTTGTAAGTAGTTAATACTTTAACGTAAAGATGTTGAGTTTAAGTTTTTATATTAATTAAAGTTCATAAAACATTCTTCACATAAAAGATATTATAATAATAATAAGGCTAAGTAGCGTTCCTTGGGAGACGCCTATGTTCAGCTGTGGACTGTTTATACTAATATGTATGTAATTTAAATGAAATACATTTCAAAAAATAATAATCAATGAATGTTATATTATTAGACTAGCAAAGTGTGCACCTGTAAGTAAGTGTTACGTTTTTCCATAACAACCTGGAGCTGGTTAAAATGGTATACAAAGCACTGAATTGCACTCGTCGATTTGAGACGTGATGTGTTGTCTTGTTACCCCGGTAATTTCACTATCATACCTCTCAAACTGGAACACAGTAATGTTTGTGTATTACAGTCTGCTGTAGGAGCTGCAGTGGTACCTACTTTGACAGTCTCTGGTAAGAGACACATACCTCTCTGTTAGGTAACGACGGAAGTCGCCGTATATTATTAAAATTTGGTAAGAATAAATTAGAAAAGATAGTTAAAATAAACAAAACTAGACCGTAATATGAGTTCCTAAAAAGTGTCATTAAAAGGTAGAACGTAAGTGTAAAAATGAGAAAGGGACTGAAAAATGTAAAGGAAAAAAAATATAGAATAAGAGATAAGAAATGTAAATAAATATGTAATACGGCGTACTTTGATCTCAGAAGCGACGCCTGAAAGAAGAAGAAAAGATATGTAATAAAGGAATGAAAGAAAGATAAAATGCAAAATGTAAGAACAGTAAGGGAAATAAAGAGAGACAAGAAAAAAGGAAAAATAAATAAAGTATTCATAAACCCTTACCCAAAACACGGAGGAGGAACGCACAAAAAAAGAGACACATACTACCAGTACTAAATTTCTTATTCTTATAGTCGTATATCCGTCGTCTACTGCCGGACATAAGCCTCTCCCAACAGTTGGGGGATTTGAGCTATCTCACGCAATGCTGGTCCAATGCACTTTAGTGCGAGCCAGAGTCTCGATTGTAGCGTGTGCAAACAGATAAGGTTGGCATGGGTCTCCAGTGCTGATATGTGGGGCTTCTTACATCTCAAATTACATATAAATAGCCATCAAAATTCGTAGCTTTGATCTAACATTAGTATAATTATATAGATAGTAAGATATCGTTGGGCGTGGAATTTGTTTTTAAAACTGGTTAGTCGTGAAATAGTCTTAGACTTTACGACGAATAAAAAAAAAACTAAATTATTGCATATTTAAAATATCTAGTTCTGTGACGAAGGTGGAGACTATGGGGCAAAGCAGTACAAATTTATTAGTACCTCTCTATTACTGGAGGTTTGTCGTCAGGTTGGAGAATTTGTTTCTATATAAGGCCATATGGAACTGCTCTACATTGGTGATGACGGTCCACTTCCTAATGTTCCGCAGCCAGGGTTTCTTCAAATTTGCATCATAATTCACATCGACAAAGTTGAAGCTGGTTATATATATCTTGTCCGTATACATGCCCAAGATATTCAACACGCTCTTTGTCGATATCCACTTTAAGTTTCTCAATTTCTTAACAATTTTTTATAGTCCGGTTTAAACGTAACCAAAGCTGGTTTTGAATTTTATTTAATAACCATATTTCGCAATGTTACGAGTAATATTATTGAGAGGTCAATTATATTTTGCATAAAATCCTTGCGCCGGTAAAACCCGGTGGGACCGGAGCCGCCAGGACAACGACTCCTCATATGATGTAAATTCCGAAGCGTCTACATCGATTACGACCCTTCTCTTCGCACTTATATTTCTATCCATCTCCTCCTCCTCTCCCCTCCGACCTTATCGCATTTTCTCGGATTTTTCCTCTCTTTTAGTATGGTTAATATTTCCAGCTTGCGGATTCTGAAAGCGTGGCTTGGGATGGACGAAGCATTTACGGCCATAGTTGCTGAGGGCGTCGACTTCTCCATAAAAAAATTGTAGATTACGATTCTGATGCTCCTGATCATGGTTATGCTAGTTCTGTTCTATTAATACGCGCATTGGTCGTGTCTCGGTATTTGAATGTATACACTGCCGCTTCACAGAACCAGTTCCGTTTCATCTTTTATGCAACTGTTTTTAAACGATGTTCAATATCCACCACACGGGCCATCGTCCTCATGTCGCCAGCAGTAAACCGGTACCGGTTATATGGTTTCGTGATATGTACAGCTTTTTATTTTTTTCTCATCTGACCGTTGGTCTTATCGAGTTTATCGCGATTGTATCGTTCGCGGTTCATAAAGGCATTTGCCAGAGCTATATTATTCTGGTATTGGTATTTTAATATCGCTTATTTGTGTTATGGGTACTATATATATACATATATATATATTTTGTCTTTATTTTTGTATTAAAAATAAAAAAAAATTGCTTACTAAATATTTATTTAAACTAGGTAGGTCTTCGTTGCCGTCTAGGTTCTACCGCAGTTCCTATTTCTATAGCCAAAGAATAATGTGCAAACATTACTATGTTCCAGTTTGAAGGTTGCTGTATGCTAGTGAAATTATTGCGGTAACAAGATTTAACATGTCTCAAGACGAGCGCAATGTTATGCTGTATATACAATCTTAACCAGCGCTGTCATGAGCAAGCGTATCACTTACCATCAGTTGATCACTTTGCCCGTCTCTTCGCTTCGGAGAATAAAATCCAAGGGAAATTCCTTCCTTTCAGGCCTTTAGGAACTCTTTAGAAGTTAAATGATGAATTTTTACTCACTGACGATCAAAGGTTTTGAACAGTAAATTTAGATTTCTTTTTAAATTCACCTCTTACTTACAAACTTAGTAGTTGTTAAGTGACTAAGTTCTTAAAATAGTTGAAGAAGTAACTTTAAAAGGGAACAGTATAATTTGAGATCAAGGGATAATGTGTTTATGTTCGTATTCTCTTCGTTATAATATTTTTTTGTATCGTTCCTCATTGTGTTGTAAGGGTCTTTTTGGATCATTCTTTTGTATTTCTTCTTTCTTTTCACTTTTTTTTCCTAACTTATTCTTCTCTTTCACTCCACAGGTTTTCCATTTTTCATTCCTACTACTTACCTTTTTGTCTTCATCTTCGCATTACCTCCTAAACATTCGTCGCTTTTTACATTTTTTTAATTATTACAATTTATCCCTTTTCTTTGTCCACATTTGTCCTTCTTTGTTTTCTTTACATTTCTATCATGTTCTTCCTTTTCAACATCTTTCTTTTAATTCGAACGATTAAATTTTGTTTTGCTCTGTAACTCTTTTTATTATGTTCTGGCAATGTTTTGTAAATAAGTGGCGACTTTTGTCTTCACTCATCAGGGAAGTGATCCTCGTCATACTTGAGGGTATAAAGTATGTGCAGTATGTAGAAGTTGCTGAGCAATAGGACCTTGTCATAGCGGTAACGGTTGGATGCGCGCCGGCGCACGCGCATGCTCTGTGCACATCTTAACAGACACAAATCGAGCCTATTTTAGAAAATTGCCTTTTTATCTCATCGTAATAATCATCTCGATTTATGAACGTCCACTGCTGGACAATAGGTCTCTGGTAATATATATCACAAAACACTGTACCATGTTGTACTATTAACCTTTATTGGTGGTAGATTTCTGTTGCATGAGACCGTCTAGGTAGGTACTGCCTCAGCTCCTATATCTAATCTATTTACTATAATCATTACTGTATTGCGGTTTGAAAAGTGCTTTGCGCTAGTTAAATTACTTATATATATTTATATATATAATCTGTAGAACATAGATATTTATCTATAAAGTAAAACCTATTTACCAAAAACGTCTATTGCCTGTCTTTTTTGACAATTTCTCAATTAGTTTCTTATTTATTTACTACTACTTCATAGTTAAAAAAATATTTACATATATTGGAACATTGTAAAGAATCAATGGAAATTAGTGATTACTTATATGCCTCGTGTATGTGTTTTTTTTATAGATAAGTGTTAATTATATAACAGTAAACAGCAAAGTCGTAAGTTTCGTTTTAAATTGCACTTGATAATATATTTGCATGGTTGAAGGATGCTTTAAAAGTTTCCAAAGAAGTAATTGGCTCAGCCATGATGTTCCACCAGTTTTCTTTTTGTAGCAACGAATCTTATAGTCTAGGATTGATGTCCATAGATGGATGGTGATGGGTTAATATTAAACATACTGAGCGTGATAACTGAATAAGTTAAATTTAACTTACACCTATAAAGTAAAGGTTATCTACTTTTGAAAAGCTGAAACGTCACATATACTTTTCTTTTATTAAACATTGCGATGTTCAAAATCTTCACAAGATGGTAAATTTTGTATACTGCACCATATTACGCTCACCTCCTTAATACACAAGTTCAACCACTAAATTGCTAAGTGCTAATTATGATTTATTTTATATAATTGATACTACAACCAGTTTTAGTAGTAAAGCTGTGGTTTTTGTCGAGTTTGATGATACTGTTACTAGTAATTTATGTCCGAGTCCATTAATTCAGGTCTTTAGAACGATGGTGTCTTTTCGCCAAAAGTTACCTCCCATCAGGTGTGTGAAAGTAATAATTAAATTAATTAACAGACGATGTTAAAAATCGGCGGCGGCGCGTTGATCGTGGCTGCGATCGTGGCGGTGTTCGTGGTCGCCACTCAAGGCCGGGACCCTGACCTGGAGGCGCTGGAACACGAGGGTCGGGAGTACATCATGCAGCTGGACCGCCTGTCTGGACTCAGGAAGAACAAAGCCAGCGTGGCCGAGTGGGCGTACACTTCAAACATCACCAAGGAAAATGAAGAAGCGAGGGTTAGTGTACTCACAATATAATGTTTAGTCAAACAAGCGAACTGAACATCAAGTTTTGGACTAATTCAGTAAGAGATTAAATTTCCTCTCAAACATATTAATAGAAAAATGTTAATCTGAAATTTTAAGAAATAACGAGGATTTACAAAAATGTCTGCTTTATTAAATAACATTTAACTGTAGTTATATTGAATTAAACTTACTAAGACAAATCACTACATTAAAATCTCTCAATCATCTATAGATATTTCTACAGAGGAATTTGAAAAAATATTTAATTTTTTACATATGAATTTGGTATATCAATCTTATGGTATCTTTTATGTATTAGTAAAATGAAAAGTAAGTAATTTATACCATTATACTCAAAAATGTCTCATATAGTTCTAAGGAAATTTTTCGGTTCACAAATTGCGATAATATTCCAGATACAAGTACAATTGGAGCTTTCCAAAGAAGAGAAGCAAGCATGGGAGGAGACGAGGATGTACAAGTGGCAGGACTTCCAAGATTTCACATTGAGGAGAATGTTTAAGAAATACAGTCAATTAGGCGTATCCTCATTACCAGACGACAAGTATAAGCTGCTCATGCAATCGGTATCGGGTATGGAGTCGAATTACGCGACTTCCAAGATTTGCTCCTACAAGGACCCCAATAAATGCGATCTGGCCCTTGAACCAGGTACCAAATAATTATTATTACGACCTAATTATTAGCTTTTCTAATTAAAAAAGTCAATTACTAATTTCTTTCCGATTTTAATTATAATTTCTCAATCATACTAGTATTTAAAAGGACCACCTGTAATCATTAGTCGATCAATTTATGCTTCTAACTCGCATTGGGCCAGCGTAGTGGGAGATGGCCCAAATCCCCTCTTATTGGGCGAGGCCTATATCTATGATGTATATATTAATGATTGTATGTTTTTAATTGCCACTGGTGGTAGGTCTCTTTTGCCGGAGACCGTTTAGGTAGGTACCACCGCAGCTACAATTTCTACTGCCAAACAGTAATGTGCGAACTGTAGTGTGTGAAATTACTGGGGTAATGAGACAACATCTAACGTCTCAAGGCGAGCGCAATGTGGTGTGGTATATAACATCTTAACCAGCGTCACGTTGTTAAGGGCAAACGTGTCACTTACCATCACGTGAACACCATGCACGTCTCGTCGCCTTGTAGTTAAAAAAACTTATAATTTTGTCGTTATTTGTCAAGACAGATGTATTGTCGCAATTGACAAACGCCGTCCAGGTAGTATTGTTTTCATCATCATACCTACCACAGACGTCTTTAAAGAATCATCGAGGGTAGAGTAGCAGTCATGATACACTAACTTCATAAACTTTTCCATAAGCAAATTTATTTTAAAAAGTAATTATGTCTAAAATCGGGTAAATCACATTGGCAATATTTTGGAAAACGTAACTCCTTTTAAATGGCAACATGATTGTTAAATTTTTAATTCTTTCACAGACATTACAGAACTTTTTGCGAAGAGTCAAGACCCTGAGGAACTAAAGCATTTGTGGGTTGAATGGCACAAGGCAGCCGGTGCCAGGGCTCGTGCCAATTTCACGCAATACGTTCAGCTAGACAACGAGGCGGCTAAACTTAACGGTACATTTAAAAACTTGGATCCTAATACCATATGCCTTCTAGTACGTGTACCTCATGATAAATGGAATATGAAGTAGAAGTGAAAGCACTTTGATGGAGCTTAACATTTTCGTGTTTAATATATTAATTCATGAAAACTTTTTTTTAATAAAATCGTTGGTGAAAACTGAGAAGAAGTAAAATTATATAATTAGGGCATCAGTTAAGTGGAAACTCTAGAGATAAATATGTAACTTATACTTGGTTTCGATTTCTAGACTTTAAAGATGTAGCAGAATGGTGGCAGGCGGAATACGAAGTCCCGGACTTTGAACAGCAACTGGCGAAGTTGTGGGAGGACGTGAAACCGCTGTACCAACAGCTGCACGCTTATGTGAGGAAGCGGCTGCGCGACAAGTACGGGGACCAGGTTGTCTCGGCCAAGGGACCAATTCCTGCACATCTATTAGGTATAAAGGATAATTTATTTTTAAAAAACTTTATATTTATATATAAAAGTAAAAGAAAATATTCAACAGATTATATTACAATAGAATATGATGAAGGAAAAAGGGATGATCTTTTCCATTACGGAAAATAAAGGGATCAAATGTTTAAATTTTATGGCAGGTTGAAAACTTAAAATTAATTTGTTTAATGTATTACTAAAATAAATGCTACTTAATGTAAAATTTGATAACTCTTCCAGGTAACATGTGGGCACAAACATGGAACAACATAGAATCATTCACTCGCCCGTATCCTGATAAGAAAGAGGTGGACATCACTCAAGCGATGCAGCAACAAAACTATACAGCGTTGAAAATGTTCCAAATGTCGGATGAGTTCTTCAGGTCGTTGAACCTAACGGCAATGCCGGAGAAATTTTGGAAGAATTCGATTATAGAGAAACCTACGGACAGAGAAATCGTGTGCCACGCGTCGGCTTGGGACTTTTATGACGGTGAAGACTTCAGGTAAGATAAAAGCGAACTATCACTTTTTGAATGTGAAGACGTGATGGACTTTTTTCTTATTTAAGTGCTGTTTCTTGGATCTGCATTTTTCGGTAGTGTTATTTGAATTTACAACACAGTGCCTTAAGTATATAAAAATTACAAACATTTTAAAAATATTGCTGGCATGGGTTTACTTTAATAAAGGTGGTGGGTCATTAAATAATATTGAAAAAAAACCTGTATTATTCCAAATTGTTTTCCTTACATGTCTGGCTTAACTTGAAGGATCAAACAATGCACGACTGTAGATTACGAATATTTCCAAACAACTCACCACGAAATGGGGCATATACAGTACTTCTTACAGTACAGACACCAGCCGGTCGTGTTCCGGGACGGAGCCAACCCAGGTAATTTATATCGTCTTCTTTAATGCAGGATCAAAATGTGTACGGTGGTGAATAAAGAGCACTTGAGGGTAGTTCACCACGAGATGGGCCACGTTCAGTATTATTTGCAGTACAGACACCAACCGCACGTATTCCGTGCCGGTGCTAATCCAGGTGATTTCTGTCAATATTGAATGATGAACTTTGGTTCTAGCTAACATTCTGAAATATTTCTATTAACTGCCTGATTATTGATCATTGTTTGTTTATACAAGGATGTGTACTTTCTAGTTAATCATTGTGTCTGTTTAAATTTGTTTACTTTTATCTATACCTAAATATACATTTTTTAAATTATAGTAACTGGACAATTTAATTTTGAAGACACGTCTTCAATGTCACTTTTACTATTTATTGCATTCTTGTTATTAGTTTATCTTTCATATTAATTATTTTATTCACAATCTCATTAAGGTTTTTACTGTCATATTCATTAGCTTCTTTTCATTCATTTACGGACTGGTATATTTTGTGTTTATACTGCGGAGCTACAATATGTTTATGCTAATCTGTTTGTACGGTATTGTGAGGAACCATATTTTACTCCTCAATTTGATTTGACTACAATGCTTTTAACCACAGTATTCATTCCAATACTTGGCAGAAGAAACAGCGATAGAGGTGGTTTACATAGACAATCTTTGGCATAAGATACAGTATTATATATTGGGACTAATTCCTGGCGTTAACAGTGGCTAAACTATTGTCTTAAATCGCACTAACCACACGTCATGTCCACGTCATCCTGCATAAAAAATGTGGGTTCATTTTATCTTATTCTTTGTTGCATTGCTGTCAAGTTTTAATGCTACATAATTCCTGTTTCCAGGTTTCCATGAAGCAGTGGGTGATACGATAGCGCTGTCGGTGTCGTCGCCGAAGCATCTGCGTCACGTTGGCCTTGTCAGCGGGGACGCAGAAGACGAACAGACGGAGATCAATCAACTTTACAAAATGGTACTTATTCTTTACAAACATGATGTTTAGGAGACGGTAAGTGATAAGTGTAGGTACATGGCACGGGACGCCCCCGACCAGATGGAGCGACGACCTGCGCGGGGTTACGGGCGGCAACTGGATGCTAGTAGCCGAAGTACGGGCTAAGTGGCGTTCCTTGTGAGAGACCTATGTCGAGCAGTGGATTGCCGCGGACTGTTGATGATGAGAAAGTGATAAGCCAAATATTCTGGTATGACCCAAGACTCTAAAATACAAAATCTGCGCTTTGAACTAATTAGAACTCATGAGTATGAAGATAAAACACACTAGAAAAAACAATCATACTTATTATATATTTGAAGAGCAACAAGTGCTGTATCATATGTCCAGAGAGTCAACAGATTTCGTAATTTTACAATACATGAATATCGGCGAGTTTTTTTTTAATTTACATTCTAATTTCAGGGTATAGACAAAATAGTGTTCCTTCCATTTGCGTACACGCTGGACTTGTTCCGTTACGGCGTGTTCCGCGGTGAGACGACGCCGGAGGACTACAACTGCCATTACTGGAGGCTGCGGGAGATGCTCCAAGGTGTGGAGCCGCCTGTCAACAGGAGTGAAGAGGACTTCGATGCAGCCGCCAAGTACCACGTCTCCGCCGATGTGGAATATGCAAGGTGGATTTCATCTTTATTATAACAAAATCAAGGATAAATTCTCTTCTTAAATTTAACAAAATTTAAATTCTCTGGGTTCTGTTTTAGATACTACGTGTCATTCATCATCCAGTTCCAATTCCACCGCGCCTTGTGCCAACTGGCTGGGGAGTATGTACCTGAAGACTTGACCAAGAAGCTGGTCGACTGCGATATATACCAAAGCGTTACAGCAGGGAACGCATTGGCGTAAGTACAGACTACATTATCATTATCATCAGCCTGCGGCAGTCTGCTACTGGTTATAAGCTTCTCCTAAAGATCAGACTACATACGAATGATGAAATACTTTTAAAACCAAACAGTTAATGTAAAAAAATGGTAAATATTTTTAATATCATAAAGGTTTCTTTTGCCGGAGACCTTAAGAATCCAGAATCTAAATTTATTATTATAATTACATACTTTCTGTATCACAAATAATGTTTTGTTTCTTCACTAGAAATATGCTGAAGATGGGATCTTCCAAGCCCTGGCCCGACGCGATGGAGGCGCTTACCGGCCAGAGGGCGATGAGGGCTGACGGTTTACTAGAGTACTTCAGGCCACTCCACGAATGGCTGCAGGCAGAGAATCAGCGGACTGGTGAATACATCGGCTGGGAGCCTAGCAAAATACGTGGGTTTTCTCCTTATACCTATTTTTTTTTTATTTAATTTTTAAAGGACAACTTACGGCTATTATATCTTACATCAAATTGTAACATTAAACAAAGTCAAAAGCCATTTACAAGTTATCACCGATAGATAGTAAAAATTTAAAAAAATAGACCACAAACAATGAACATTCACCCAAGACAAACATACAAACAAAAATCATTAAAATATAAAAGCAATCAAAACAAAATACAATACAATATTTGATAAAGGAACAAAAACAAACAAACAAAAATTAGATGTGTACAAAAAAAGGAGAAAAAATTAAAAAAAAAAACACTGAAAAAACCACTTTACTCCATTAATTCCACAGAAATCTATTGAAGCTATAAATAACTGTTGATTTATGGCAATTTACTACAGAGCAGGAAAATTGCCAATGTCCTTACTACACTTCCGGTTTATCTGAGTGTTGGCGGAAATAACACAATATGATTGCTAATGCGCTCAGAAGTGCCTTTTTATGAAAATGTTGGAGACTGTTTATTTAATTACTTCTGAGGAGAAGATGCTAAGAATTTATTTTGTGGAACAGTGGTACCTGGTTTGAAGTATTCTTGGTATTCTTTGTTTCATCGTCCCCTGCCTTTTTTTAATGTTCTCTCCGGTTATATGAGTCTAGGGTCTTTATTTTGTTTATTTTTTTTTTACATTGTCTATTTTATGTACATTCTCATTATCATCTTTCGTACCTTCTTTTCATACCGCAATCTCTTTACATTTCTGTTCTTCTTTCATGCATCGCCCCTAAAACTTCTATCTCTGCTTTACAATATCTCATTTCATATTTTACATCAATTACTGCTGTTATGTTTTCCTTATGATTACATTCCTACTTTTTTCTTTATCGATTCCTGTATTGCTTTCTTTTACTATGTTTTAAGAATATGTGGCGAGTTCCATCTTCACTCGTCGGTATAGTCTTATTGTTGCTATATGATGTAGAGGTTAATTGTGAACCCATTATTCTTGTTGCAGAGTACTGCACGAGTGAGCAGCGGGCAGCGCTGGAGGCAGATGCGCGGGAGACGTGACGTCTCACGTACTTACTTAGTCTAATTTATGTAGGCGAACGGTATATTAAAGATTTTTAAGACAATCATCTTTTTTTCTTTAATATAAAACCTTTAATAAAATAGGGTTCACGAACAGTGGACCTAATGCCAGCAGGAATACTCCACCATCCAACCTTTGGAGAGGTGAGATGTTGTTTTAGATGCTAAAATTATGAATAACTTAAAATAATAATACAATTCATACGTATAAATAAATAACAACACAGAAATATCTATATAAATACTTAAAAAGCACATAAATTATATATAAAGATATACGTACATAATAAATATACTACATGTGTATGATTTAGCGGATTTCGGACCAACTATTTCATGAAATATTTTGTTAAAGCTTTTCGAATTTCTTCGGGAAAGAATTTTCATAACAGCGTAGCCTGAATAGTAATCATCTGTATTACATGCTTTTTAATGTTTTTTACCATACCGCAAGAGATATGGTGAAATATGCTAAACTGTCTACCGACTTCCTTTAGTCTCACTCCTTAAATGTATCCTTTAAAATTGCTTGATATTATTGCAATTTATAAATCACAGAGTTATTTTTTTAAAAGTGACGAGTTGCTCTCCAAATGATAAGTGATACATCTGATAATTTGCAAGGGCTTCTTAACCTTTACAGCATTAGATATCTCTGTCATAAATCTGTAGTCTTATTAATATTTAATAAACATATAACATAACAAGTTGCATTTTACAAATTATATACAGTATTCAAATTTATCATTCATCCTCTTTCATCTATTGAATAACCATCTTTAACTTTTTTAAATCTATCTTGTAAGATTTTGATTGTAAACCTTCATCCTTATTTCATTAAATAATTTCATGTTTTATTTTAACAAATTAGTTATATTGTTAGAAAACAATCTGAAGAACAGCGAAGAAAAGTTTTCATAGATCTTTCCTGTAGATCTAATACTGCCTGGAGTCTTAGTAGTGGAAACTATACAGATGCTATTTGTTTTTAAGTTTTTGATTTAATTAGAAATACATCCAAAAAAAATATGTAAATATTATTATATTTATGTGACTATTTAGACTTTTGTCGTTAATCATACAGGTTCATTCGTTAATGTCGCGTCACTAGTCGATAGTTTTATCGTGGGTAGTACGACATTACGTCGCACCCCCACTTTTAAAGACGTTGTTGGGGTACAGCCGGTCATTCAAATACGCGCTCTCGTCGAAGAAACAGTCAGGCGAAGTGCATTTAATAAAAGTATTTGTGAAGTTATTGTGGTCGAATTGAAGTCCTTCTGAGCGTTTTCACAGCTCAGAAGTGGGATTACAGCAAAAATATACCGTTTTTGCAACGCCCACGAAGCACACGACGTTTTTAAGGTAATATTGATTTATTTTTACGTTATTATGTACCGAAATTATTGAAATTGACAAAAAATATATAATACAAAAATTTTCAACTTACTCAAACACAAAAAAAACAATACTAATATAATGGTCTCATTCGTGTGGTATATTGTTTTATCAACACATTTATATACTAAAGACGCATCCTGAACTAAAAATTGTTCGTTCTTTCTAAAACAGATTATAGATTTGATTTTTTTTCTTCTCTAAGTCTTTTCATCACTACCTACTATATGCCATAAAACACGTTACATATAAAGCTTTATGAATACCTAACGTAGCTGTATGCAAAGAGGTCAATGAGAAGTTGATATAATAAAATATTTATGGGAGGGTAGAATAAAGTATGTGATAATTCATACCAACTTAATTTACTGTATTCATATATACATATATGCACATGTATTAATCGAAATTTTGAATCAGAGTTTCAGATGAAAAAGAGTGACCTTGGAGCGGCTGGGCAAAGATGTGACTCACCTCTTAGGCGCTCTGCACAGTCGGATAGACGGAGTTTGAGACACCACGAAAGTGATCATCGTGCTCAAAGCGTACGTGACGACCGACACGAAATCAGACGACGGAACCGCAGCCACAGTAGACGGACAGGTAATCACCAGAGTCAGAATTTTTTCCTTAGTGAAGCAAACAACGACGCGGATCTGTACCGAAAACTAGAATTGTTGGAAGACGAACTTTCGAAACGCAATAGACTACGCAGATAAGATGACGGGGCGACTGACTCTAGACAACCAACGGGTACGGCACGGGTTGTACGTACTCCTACAAGCAACTCTAGAAGTCCTGAACGTAAGAAACTCATATTAACTCCTTTGAAGAATTAGTTAGATTATTTAAGAGCATGGACCGTGAATCCTCACTTTCGTCTTCCTTGAATAATGTTATTCCAGAGTTCAATCCACTGTTGAAAGAACAGACCATTGAATATTGGCTAAAATAAGGTAGATGAGTGTGCAGAGATTTATAGTTGGAGTGATAAACAGACGGCACACTATGCTTTACCAAAATTGACCGGACTTGCTAAAACTTGGTATCAGGGTTTACCTTCGATTAAGTATTCTTGGTTAGAATGGAAAAGATTATTACGAGAATCTTTTCTATCAACAGAAAATTACGCAGAATTATTAACAGAAATGCTTAACAGAAGAGCATTCCGTGGTGAGTCACTTCAACTATATTATTTTTCGAAAATTAATTTACTCAATCGTTGTAAAATAATTGGGAAACAAGCCGTGGACTGCATTATATATGGGATAGAAGACACAGGCGTTCGCTTGAGTGCGCAGGCTGGGAAATTTGAGAAACCAGAGAAGACTTTAGAATTCTTTAAATCCATTAAAAACCACCAACCACGAGAAAATCATGAATACAAAAGAGGTACTCAATCAAGAGATACCCGTTCCTTAAACAATAATCCACAATTGGCCAGTGTATCACAGAAATTCAATAGCGCGATAAAGCATCGGAATAAGGGCAATCTGATCTGTTTTAATTGCAATGATTCGGGGCATGTGAGTTGGCAATGTCGTAAACCCATTAATAAATGTGCAGAGTGTGACTTTCTAGGACATAATTCAAGTAATTGCCCTAAAAAGACTGGATCTAATAACACTAACAACAGAGACGTCCCAAGTAACAATAGTTTTAACTCCACGAAAAACGTACTCGAAGTGTTCCTCGACGATGATGATGAAGATGACAAGTATAAAATCGGAATTAAAGTAAACGGAATTTACACCTCCTGTCAGTTAGATTTAGGAAGTCAGGCTACGCTGATCCGTGAGTTTGATGCTCGGAGGCTAGAAATTGTGTGGGAAACAGTACGAGGGCCAACGTTGAGGGAACTTGGTAACGTCCTCCATGTTCCTGTAGGTAAAGCTTTTGTTACCATTGAGGTACAAAACGTTAAGGAAGAGCAAGTAGAAGTTTTCATCGTAGAAAATGCGCTTATTGGTATGCCCGTTTTACTTGGGCATAGTTTTACAGAACGCCCCGGTTTGAAAATTTGTAAAAACGGCGTCCGAACTACTTTTTCTCTCTAGAAAATTACGATGAACATGAAGAAGAACAAGAGGAAGATGAAGAAGAACAAAACTAACATGGAGCAGAACAAAAGGACAATGTAAGAATAAAAGAAGCTCTCCTGCGTACTGATAATTTAACGTTATAGCGTTAAATATGTAATATTGTATAATATATTTTTTATAATATTTTATCTCTAACCGAATTGATTGTGTTAAGATTGGATGTTGTTTATTGTCGTAATGTTATTATTATTATTTTTAGGTTCATGGCTTCTACTGCTCTGCGCAATAATTTCGCCAATGTCTAGTGATTGTGAGAATACACAAGGGATAGAAAATTGTTCGGTATTAAAGTCAAATTCTGCTAATATGAAAGAGAATCTAGAACTTTGGCGTCGATTTTCCATTCGTAAAACGAAAGACAACACAGACATATAGCACGTAATACAGTAAATCGTGTAAAAAACATTAAAAAATATTTTCGTCTGTGTCAAATGAACGCCATTTTAGAACTCTCATCTTGATGTTAAACGAAGAGACTCGTTATTGTGCCGGATGGCCGACTGTTACGTTCAATCGAATACGCGCCCTTGACGAAGAAACTGTTAGGCGAAGTGCATTCAATAAGTGTTTGTGAAGTTATTGTGGTTTAATTGAAGTCCTTCTGAGCGTTTTCACATTCTTCTCTTTATTTTCTTTTTAATTAACCTCATTCTATGCAGAATTTCAACCTGATTATAATATATATTTATAACAATAAACATAGTAAAACCTTCGATGTGATATGTGACAAGATTTTTAAAATATGCGACACCGTCGGCATTACGTTTATATGAGTTGAATAAGGAAAATTGTCAACAAAACATGCGTCCCTTGTGCCAATGTCGTTTTAATAAAACCTAAGGTAAAGTTGTTTTATTTTGTAGTTAGACTTGTTTTTTTTATTACTAGCATTAGTCTAATAATCTAATTTCGATTAACAAAATTACTAGTTTCAACCAGTGAATTTTTACTATGCCTTAAATCTAGACTAGTAGATGTAATAGCACGCGATTGAATTTTTTGATAATTTGATTGGAAATATCTCTCGTCTCTTGCATTTTCATCAGCACACGATATACGTCCACAGCTGGACATAGGCCGTCCCCCAATAATGGGAGATTTGGGCTGTCTTCCACCACGATGGGCTATTGTAGGTTGATGAGGAGCAAACCTCGATTGTTGATAGCATGATGTACTACGAGAAGGAGAGGTTGGTTTGGATTCCATGAGTTGTCATGTGGGACGCTTTACATTCCACTTTCGTTTATTAATATATTGTGGCGTTATATCTTTGGTCTTACGATAAAAATATAATAATGCCAATTATTAATGGTCACTCTCTGTCTGTTTTTGACATTCTTTGCGACCTGTATTCGAGTGTTCAAAATATCTATAAAACGTCAAACATGTATATAAAAGTATCTAATGTTTATACTAGTAAACCCGTAAATAAGAGCTTACTCATAAAAGTACCTGGTTTTTATTTAATGACTCCAAACGTTATTAGTGCATATAGAAAATTTTGTGTCCTTCCATGCGCCACAATATTATAATTTATCGTCTTAAACATGAAAAGACTCACATTAAATTGTTATGGTGTATTGTACCAGGTCAACTTGATGTTTCCCAGGGGCTTCCTCCCTCCGCAGGCGGCGAGTCGGGGTGCGCAGGAGGCGGTATCAACGCCTCCTCTTGCTGCCCC
>DWLS01001839.1:0-20038 GCA_018246255.1 Pachliopta kotzebuea
GCGGGGTCGGCGGGAGATGAGGAGGGTGTGCACTGCATCTCCAGACTGTCGGCCAAGCATTCGGCCTTTTCTTCGTCGCAACCGTCTGTATTTAAAGTTACTTAAATTTTTTCTACGGACTAGGTACTTTGTTTTGAGACTGGCATATGGTTAAACTTAATACATCACAGGTTATAATTTCAAATTATAACCGGAGGTGCTTTTTAGGTTTATTACAAGTATATAACAAATAAAATACATAGCTTTAAGGTTGCTTATTCGACGAGACAGTAAATAATATAAACATATAAGATGCCTTATAATACTAACTACATAAACTATGTGTTAGTGTGTTCATAATAATATACGTGTGGTAAACACGTAAGTGTAATTTAATGTCTTTATACTAAAAGTCACGCAATAGATTATAATTTAGTACGAAAATATTACACCTAGTTCTTTTTCAACTTTAAAAAACTTCAATTTTAATTTGCTTCAGTTAATAATAATTGCGCTATTAATGGAGTTAAAATTGCGTTCGCGGTTTTCTTCGCACCGATATTTATGTCGGTTTACGTCAAAATTGCATGCGAAGAAAACACGCAATTCCTTTCATCGACTTACCCGAGTGTTTATCGTATAAAGAAAATGTAAGCTGACATTTTTTTTAACGTATTAATCAGATAATCTAATTAGATTAACAGGTCGTATTTTCATTAAAAAAGAAAGGAATAATTGCCAGTTCAAATGCTCCCGGTGCGAGTAGTCTTGTTTAAAAAAAGTGTCTTCTAACGTCTGTTTTACGGTTGTTCTTCTTTTACTAGAACACTTTTGTTCTTAAACAGAAATTCTGTTAGAGCGAAGACCCAGCTTTTCCTCTAAATCCTACTTACACTTTGCGTCGTAAAAGCTGCTGATTGAAAACTGTTTGTTTCAATGGAAACTGGAGTCTTTTACAAATTATATTTTTGATTAAAACGCAAAAATAAATAGATTGTAAGCTATGTATTACATGTCAATTATGAACGAGAAAATTGAGTTGCATAATGATTCCTTACGAAACGTTTTAATTATTATCCGGCGACGTCAGAAACAATTTTATTTAGACAGTATGTTTTTGTGAATAGGCTCGGTCGACTTTGATAGAAAAATCTTTTGTTTCGCCTTACCAGACCGACGAGCGGCCGTTGATTCAACTAAACAAAGGAGCAGCTCTCACGTCCACACAATGCCTTGATAGTATACAGAATACGTACAATAAGAGTTCAGTCAACAATAAAAACATAAAGAGGAGATCGGTACATTTCTATTAACTGTGAGTATTTGGTTTTATATAACGCATTGTGTGAACTACGTGTGGGAGACGGGTAGAGTATCCTTACCGTCACTCTAAACTTTGCGTATCAAAAAACAGTTTATAGGAAATACTTAGAAGATAAAGGAGTCAGATTTCCTCTTGATTTATATCTCCATACTAAGGAACTCATCCTTTCTTAAGGAGGTCCTTATTCACCAGTGAATAACAATAACATGATATTATGAAAGCTAAAATGAGATGTATAATAAAAAAGGATTTTTTTGTAATTACTTGACTAAACAATTCAACGACAAGTTTCATAATAAAGACACTAACAGCATTATTATTATTTTTTCAAATAATTCTTACTTTTGAGGACTTCTCTGTCCATAAAAAAGAACGTAACGATGTGCCTTGAATTTATTGTGGTGAGCGAGGCCCAGATGGCTTTCCCCATAAAATACTTTGAGTGGCTCCGCAAGTAACAACGCAATACTTACAGATAATCACAATTTACGGGATCATTTACGAAAAATTGTACCAAGCATTCTTTTTAATGTAATATGTATGCAATTTCAATGTTCTCTATAAAAATTATGTTGTTTTTTTCGACGTTGCGACGAGGCGACCATAGCTTCATCTGAGGGTATATGATAAACCTGCTCATAAGAATGTGGCGCTAATTAAGATGGTATACACAGGACCATATTGCGCTCGTCGCTCTGAGACGTATGGTTCATCACCAAAGTAACTTCACTACCCTACAGCACCCTTCAAACCGGAACACAGTAATATTTGCACATTACTATGTGGCGGTAGAAGTAGGAGCAGCGGTAGTACCTACCTAAATGGTCTCTGACAAACGATTAACCAGTATATATAATTTCCACTACAATTTTTCCCTTATAATATTAAAGATACATGTATAATATATAGAGCATCATAGCAGAAAACTTTCCTCTATTAATGATAACAGCGTTAAAAAAATCTTTAACATTTTCTCTAGTCCACCATGATCAAGAAGTTCATTATTCTATTATATATTCATTATACGTCGAAAAACATAGTCTTCTTTGATTTACTAACCTCGTTATAGCCCTGAAAGTGTCTGTGGATAAATAGGACTCTTCGCAGGGCACTGGATGAGAACACAGATAATGAATAGAAATAAAAGTCTTTTGTTTTTAATAAACGTAATGAAAAGCTTCAACACCAGAAATTGTTTTCAGAGGAGACAACAATGCGATCATAAGTAGGTTAAAGAAACCTATTTACTGTTAATAGTTAAACAAAAAGTTTTATTGTTTTTATACAATATTAAGTAATTATTTAAAACAGATTAGGTTAGGTGATAAATACAAGCTTTAATTACTTTAAAATTAAAGGGTAGGGATGTGGAGGAGATCGCGTGAGTTGCGTGTTTTGGTACCTTTTATTTGTAAGCGCTATAACCTCAAATTAAAAGTTTTGAGGACAAAACGAACACTCCCCTTGTTATTCAAACTTCCCTTTTAATAGTGTTACGTGTAGCTTACTGCGATAACTACAATTAAATGAACTAACAATTATCAAACATATAAAATAAACGTTGCGGTCAAAGTATGTGTACATTTTTATAAAACCTTATAACCATGTCTTCATCGTTATTTACAACGTAATAAATATAATAAGACTTCGGAGAGTTTAGACAGCCTCAAGGTATGTACATTAAGGCTGTCTAAACTTTCTCTATGAAATATTTTGTTAAACTTTTGTAGGTATAATTAGGAATTAATTGGTTTCCTCAGTTTATTAACTTCACTATTTACATAGCTTTAATAAGAAACATTACTTCCGTATATTTATATTGCATACAAAGTACTTCGTCAATTTGTTTTCGATGTATAAAACTTCATAAATTTTTAATATAATCACACGGATATAAATGTAATTACTAAATCTTTTGTAACGATTACGTTAGACAGAGTAAATAAGAAGAAGATAAGCTTCTTTATCTAATAACAAATATAAAGGTTACATTATTTCAAAATGACTTTTTCAACTATTACAGTATAGGCACTGGTTTAATATATAATCATGTGTTAAACATAATCAATAGGTGTCGAAGGCATGTTGGCACCATGTTCACTCGAACAATAATGTAGTACACACAAAGGAGCTCACGTTGACAGCTGTACATACCTCCTAAATTGTCCTTGATAATTAGTGGTCAGTATATCACTTGCATGATTCTTATCATTGATGAGCTGCAACGAATTACTTCATATAGCAGTAACAGGTAATTGTTTATAATTCAAACTTTTAAGGGACTGTCTCGAAAATATTAAAACGAGTAACTAGAAGCGATAATAATAAGGATTTATTCAAGTCCTTTTGACGGGCATTATCATCTTTTCAACCCAACGATTAGTGATGTCTTTATATTGTTAATAATTACAAAGAATTGTTCAAATGGTTTCTTTTTTCAAGAATTCCTTAGCTTTATTTTCGTTTAAAAAAGCGGGTAAATAATATTTAATTTTAAAAACTAAACATAAAAATTTCCAAAAATTATGTTCTTATCAAAAAGCTGGGCTTCTATTTGGTAACAAAATTTAAATACGTAAAGTCAGGATGTTGTCTTTTGCGTTGATACAGAATATAAAATCATAGAGAATATGGGATCCGTTTACACAAAGACAAGTTTCAGCTTAAATAATTTATTTTTCGTAGCCTAATATAAATCAAGAATAAGTTATTTTTCAGATTTAGGTGAGGGAGGCCCATGTCCAGCAGTGGACGTCTATCGACTGATAAAGTTATTTCTGAAATATTGAACTGTACAAAACTCCTGCAACTCGTATACTCTAAAACAAGGACGATTTCAAAGAATTATTTACCAATGTAATCAATCCATTGGAGTTCTTAAACGGTTTAGTAGTTTTTTATATACAATTGAAAACTCTTGGCAGTTATAGAAAATATTATTTCATAATTAGAAAAAAAATGGGTCATTTTACGACTTTTCACAAGTAGTTAATGAATATGAATAATTAGACCACTAACAGTAAACACTTAAAAATAAGAAAAAATAAAAATATAAAGCAACGTCTAAAATTGGAAAAAGTTTGAAGAAGGTAATATTTACTAATCTGTTGTAAGTTTTTTGCATTAAAATTAAACATATTTACAGAGAAAGTTGATTTCCTCATATTTAAATGGAAAACATCCTTTCAATGTTTTCTTTATCAAATTATTTGTCATTGTAGGTAATGCGAGAGGTACTTAAAATAACATTAATATGCGAAAGTGACGATAAATGCCATTTATTACGGTTCCTCCTGTCTTAATGTCGCCGTATTTTATATAACGGATGAATAAATAGACCTTTATATTTTTTTACGAAATTTCTTTGCTTAATGTTCTTGTGTGGCTTTTAACCTAATATACGATAAATCAAAAATAATAATAAAGTTAGTGATCAGTATAAGATAGTGATAAAGTAAATTGAAAATAGTGACGGTGAAAGTCTGAGAGGCGATGTATGGAAGAAGTAATAAGAGAAGGTAACATTGGTAGGAAAGATAGAAGAATGAATGAAGGCGCTAATAAATATGACATAAGAGGTAGGGAAAAATAAAAGAAAAGAATAACAAGTGAACAAAGAAGTAAGAAAATCAAAGTCCTCGACCGTTTACAATCAGAGGAACGAAAAAACCCAATATATGGTACACTTGAATGTCAAGTGAAATCTGAGTATAGCAAGGGATGAACAATTTGTTGTTTGTAATCACACAAACGTAGACAGCGAAGGACCGATCACAAGGCAGATTATTGGGGGAAGCCTATGACCAGCAATGGGCTTTTATCGGCTGGTGATGATGTTCACATAAAATTAATTATTTTCTACACAAAAAGAGTGAACATAAGTACTAATTTGGAACCAAACCTTCAAATTTTTATATCTTATGTACAGCAGTGGATGTCTATCGCTGATAATCATGATGGTTGCATTGATACTATTTGAAAAATGCGGTATGCTCAAAGGTTATGAGGGTACCTACCACTCATTTTTATACATCCATTGTTAATATCATTATTATAGGTTTAAAACCTGTAACTACTAACTTAGTATTTAAAAAAGATTGTAGTGTATCATCATTCTACGTTACAGCGACGTTTTTTTTATAAAATTTCATTGAATCGAAAAGTGTTATTTTAAAATCATTAAAATACTGAATATAATACTCAAATTCAAATACATCCGGGAGCGATATTATTCCATATTGTTTTCAATACGACGGAAACAATACCGGCTGGCATAGTATATATTGAATAGGCGGTGAACTCGATTGAAAAAGTATTACAATGCTGTGATTCTTTTATAAATCAAGAGTAATACGGAAGTTTAACAGATTTTAAAATTGATATTTTTAATGTAGAGCAGCTTTGTATCAAAATTCTATAACAAATACAATTGAAATAAAACTACATTAATAACTTCAATAATGGATTTACATAGAGTAATAATGACTTCGTTCTTAATTTATTTAGGTTAAATTCTGAACTTAGACTTCCCTAAATATTATGACATAACTCAATCCTATTTGTTCGAGTTCAAAAGATATCAATAACGAAATAGCGCGAAACAGATTCACCTAAATATACAAAATTACTTGTTACGATTCTATTAGGATAGAGCTAGAATTACTGGTGTTAAGTCTCTGTTACCGGAGACTCTCTAGATTACCACCGCTGCTCCTATTTCTACCGCTAAACATTATTATGTAAATATTTGTATTTAATGTTGTAAATGTTTCAGTTTATATAGCGTTGTAAGCTAGTGATATTTCTGGGATAACGAGATTTATCACCCTAGGTCTTGAGGAAACGAGCGTGTGTGGTGATGCAATATCATTTATCATTACATAAACAATTTGCTCGTCTCGTCGAATAACAAAAATATTAGAAATTCTATTGTTATCGTAATAAGTTAAACATACATAAGGAAAGGCCGAAGTCTTAGACCAGAATGTAGTGAAGTGTATTTATCTTATTTAGCCACATTGTTATCATCAGGCGAATCATTTACCATCAGATGAAGTAAAAAAAAAAACGCTTTTTAATTATTGTACGGAAATCGTCGATTTCCATTACAGAAAGATTGCGTTGTAAATACTTAATGAAAGAGGCTTTTGTTAGCAACGTGTCTAGGCGATTTAGAAAAATCGCATTGTTTTCCTTTAGCACACCGACGTCCCCACATTCATTCAAGTACACAATGGACTCCTTTACCCCTATACAATTTCTTGATTGCTCGGATAACGTTCACAGTAAATGTTGACCGTACAATGGAAGTACATAAACAAAGCGTTCATCTGTGCATCAAAGCCCAGTTGAGATGACGATGTGCCTGACATTCTGGTCAAGTTAAAAGTTGTGTGGTTGTATAGAAAGGTTCTTGGTGTCGGTTAAAATGATAATTAACGCTGTAAAGCGCCCATATTGCTTTCGTCGTAACAAAAAATATTTCCTGTTGCCGTTATTTAGGTCAACAGACGACCACACATAATAAGTAAAGTATTAGCCATTAATTACTATAAAAAAATTAAGTTTTGCGTGAGACACGTAAACTTTAGGTGTCATGTTAACGGTGTAATTTATTGTAGTAAGTTATTGGACTAGTAAAACATTTGGATGTACTAATAAAATTATATTTTAAGTAAATATTATTATAAGGGTTCTAAATCGCGTTAATACCGATTTAGATTTATTTTGGAGTTAATACCAGTTTGTATTTACTGGTGGTGGGTCTATCTATTGCAGTGGACAAAAAACTGTGTGCAAACATTACTGTGTTCATACGTGCATTCATTACTGTGTTTGAAGGGCGATGAAAATACAGGGATAATGAGACTGAACACTTTATATTTCAAGGCGACCAGCGCAATATGGTGCTGTGTATACTATTTTAATATTACTTACCATCATGTATATTTAAGTGATTCTCAGATATGGTATATGTATTTAGTATGATATATATGATTCTTTGTATATACCAATTTATAAGGTGATCTATTAAACCTTGTTCAACAAGCAACTGCAGCACCTGAATGAATTTTAATAAAGTAGACATTCTCAAAATCTACTTGAAAATTTTAGGTAAGAATTATATTTCTCTTCCGAGTATTTCAGTTTTCTAATTACTAAGACTCTTCTTGAACCTTTTCTACTTCATTTTTTTTTTTCGTTCCTCTTTTATTCCTCGGACTATAGTCGGAGATCTTGTTTGCTTTTAATAAACTTGTTTGTTTAATTGTTATCAACTAATCGCAAAAGCCGGTAAATATAAATTGTAACTTGCTAATTATTTTTATTTCTTTAAACAGCATCCAGTGTAATCATTTCTATAAAATTTAAAAGTACTTCTTTATTATGTGACATTATTATTTCGCTTAGATTTTCTTTACTTATCTTCTTGTCCATTCTAATTCCTGTATCTGTTCTTTTCTATCCCTTGAATATTTTGGACTTCTACTTTATGTTATTATTACTTAATTTGTATGTATATAACTTGATTTGTTATTAAGAAACCGAGAAATAGAGGAAAAGATAGTGTAATCTGGATTTTGCAAATGAATTTACATAACGCAGCGCTGAAGAAAGTTTTGAGTGCTAAGTTGAGTCGTGGTAAAAGTACAGAACTTGATAGTAGTTTTTTTTATTAAAAAGTTCTTTATTAACAAATAAAGTATTTCGAGCATTTCATGTTGCTCTTAAAACTTTACGATTTACTCCTTGTTTCTCAACTGTAAAACTTTTTATTATTAAGGTTTTCAACGTATAAGATTTCATCTACTTTACTGCATTGAATATTAAGAAGTGTGGGTGAATATTGTTGTAATAATTGGGGAAAGTTATAATTTTATATTCCGAAATAATATTAAATAATAGCGGTACCGGGTACAGATACCTGGATTTCTGGATCCCTTATAATCTAGTGCAAACATAAAATGTGACGGAGAGTTTCACGAGTCATTTAGTTTTACGACTGAGTTAACCAAACTGTTTCGGGCTGAGTTGATGTTATCATCAAGCTTTCGTAAAATCCAACAGACTCTTCTAGAATATTAGATAAATTAATTAGCAGTGTATAACTAATTAAGGTTATAGAAATGTTCTCTACAATCTTTTACAATTTTACTTATGTACGAAGGCAGAATACTTGATATCTATCTACTTTAATGACGATATTTTTTTTTAATTGATTATTACTTCTTAAATATTTTGTACAGTTGATATTGAGAAATAATAGTTTTATATAGAGTCAAAATAATTTCATAGTTATCAATCAATTTTCACACAAAACGTCACTGGAAGAAGAGTAATGTGTAAGGTTACACATATCGTCTGGCCTAGCTATTCCTGTCAAAGGGCTCAATCATGTCTGATGTTATGTAAAAAAATGTATGTTATGTACTAGAATATTTTTAGAAACGAAAATATTATTTCAGAAAATAAATTTTTCGTTAAAAATCAAAACAGTGAAAGGTTGCCGATATTGTACTACAAAATGAAAGGGAGTATCTAGAATTGACACTTCAATTAAAAAAAACTGTACCTTTGAAAGAGTTATCTTTTTTCCTATTACTGCGAGTCAGTTTTTTAGAAATTTCCAACTCGCAAAGGCTAATAGAACCTGTTCGGATAATTTTGAAACTGTGTCTTTGTAGTACGATCAATGTCACCATCTATATATAATGGTTGTTCACAGTTGAATATAGGTATCAATAGTGCAATAAGTAACTTTAATTTGTTATACGGATATATTCCATTCCGTTATATGAACGTCCCATCTTATATTTTTGAAGTTAATAATTTTTTTTAACGAAACTTTCTGTTTAACAAAAATTTAAAAATTCATTACGAAAAAGTATATAAGTATATATATAAAAATTTATATATATATGTTAAAGTATCAACTTATCTGTCCATAATCTTATAAAAAAGTAGTAGAATAGTTATGAAACACTTAAATTGCGATTTATTTACATTGTTTCCCTGAAAGCACAAAAGAAGTAGAAATTTAATTCTTTGGTTTATTTTTATAAAAAGTTGTTAAAATAAATGTTAATAGTGATTATGATATTTGTGATTGTTTTGATGTGATCAGATCAACCTCTTTAAATTTCTTGTAGGACCGATCTATGTGGAGATCTTTGGAGAAGGTCTAATGTAGACCTAAGCTGCAAGATCTCCACTCAGCAGTGGAGATCTTACAACTGATATTAATGATAGCACATTTCTTGTATAATCAGTTAAAATTCGGGTCTGAGTATGCTGACCATGTAAGGCACTTCAAACGAACAAAAGCTAATTATTATAAGCTTTGAAATTTCATGTTATGAGCAGTACGGTTATGCTAAACTTATTAGTCAGTTCGCTTTGCCTTGTGTAGCATTAATATTTCTGCATCAACTTTATATGCAACTCTCCAGAGCTTCATCTAGTTCCCCCGGCTTTAATTAATGTGGTTTCTACGTCTTACATTTGAAATTTAATATTTCATTCATTTATGTTACTAGCTTGTCCCTTTCGGCTTATAGATATTAGTTGTTTTAAACTTAAATGTCGGTTTATAAGTGTTTTAAAATAAAACATAGTTTTTGTGTAAAAAAATGTTAAATCTGTTTTTCTGTTATTCAAAAAGCACTAACAGGAATCTTTGATTCGCGTTCATATTATTGATTCCATAAACTTATACGATATGTTTGTGTAAGTTTATGTTTATTATATCTTCTTAAATTACTTTACCATTTCCGTTTTCTCGCATGATTTCTGAACTTGCTTATCCAACCTCTTTGAGATAAATAAAATATTTTTATTAAGGAAATTACAAATTAGAATTAGTGTACTTGTCTGATATACTTTTATTGTTAACTATTATTTTACATATAGTAACTTTTTGTTTATTTATTGTATAATTTATATTTATGTATACCTCATTCTAGTCACTGCTGGTCATTGTTAATAAGTGTTTATTAACGTAATCAAATAATCATAACCAACAAATTATTGTACTTTATGACTTACTGATCATTCCTGATCTTTTCAATTCTCTGTATAAATTCTCGGAAAACTGAGTGATGGCGCATTGTCGGCTCTGTTACCGGACATCGCGGTGACAAATGAAATGAGAGGATTGTCCTGACATCAAGCCGAGTGCTTTTAAAATCATACGTTTCCGCCGGAAAAAAAATATGTCGCTTACTTGCGAATATATTTTTGCGCTTAACATGCGTCCGTTAGCATTTTTAGTTTTTATTTCGCTGTGAAATGCTTTTGTAGGCGGAATTGTGAGGTCGCAAAATCTCCTGCTCTTCCACGTTGTGTGTTGATTTTTAAATGGACAAACATTATAAGACTATGAACCTAACTAATAGATTACTTAGAGGTACAAGCAACATCAGTTGACGGTAAACATTATCCGACCAGCTGTTAAGTAAACTTGTTTTTTTTGTGGTAAACAGGAGCTCGGTGAAGTAATTAATCATTCCTTTAACAACTAATGCTTGTCGGCTAAAGCTAGTCTCACGTAATTTTGTAGCTTTATCTTCGCTACTTTAATAACTAAATCCACGAGTTGACTCCTTTCCCATTTTACACTAAATTAAATTTTAAGAACTTATTCAAGTATTGTAAAAAACGAACTGTTTTTATACAGTTTATAAACAAAAGTAGTTACCAAGTAACAACTAACGTGTGAAATGATGTTATCGATACACCTTTGTCGACGTATATATTTTTTCAGCAGCCTACACCTAAAAAAATATACAATTGCACGCAACAGAGGTTTCGTGTTACTCGTTTCGAAGCCTATAACTAATAAACACTCGCTGTAATATATTTACACCATATTCTCGTATATCAATAAATTGCTGTCATAAATTTAGTATATATATAGGCAGAAATATATTATGTACAAGTTCAAAAAATATAAAGTACAGTTGATGACGAGACGTGTTATTAGTTTCTAAATGCGGCCCTCCTCTTATAAGGAAAACTGTTGTATTAAATAAAGCATAACCGAGTACAACTTAACTTAGTATTAATGTTTTCAAATTTCAGAAATTATTCACCAATAGTCAATGCCTTGTCCGCCTATACGGGTTACTAGCGTGTTAGATAAAAGTTATAGTTGAAAAAATCTGGAATTTTAAAATAAAAAAAAACAGTGTAAGTAAAATGCAAATAACGTTTAACTGCAATTGACACTTCAATTAAATAGAACGGCGGTGTTGTGAAAATTGCCATTTTGCAAACGTTAATGGAAGTTCCTGACAGTTCCTTGATTAGTTTTTGCATGTCTAAGGTAAAAAGAAGGTGAAATTGTGCTGTCCGCAATAAATCTTCACTCATTTTCATTATAATTGCATACAGCTTTGTTTGAAAAAATTTGAAATTAACATGATTTAAATAGATTATTTTGATAAAGAGTCGTTTAAATTGCATTTGTGTACCTCCATCTTTCTCTGTCTTAATCAACATCTCTTTGCTAATCTTATTTTCTCTGTTGTTTCTCTCTTTGCTGTCTTATTTCCAACTATAATTATTGTTGGAAGGATCAGCACAGGCAGTGCCAAGTTCAGTCGATTTTAGTATCACATAGGTTTTTCTGATCTATCGTAATAGTTTTCTGTGTGTACAATATACTATTTCTTTATCAATCTTTTTGATTATAGACGATGTTTTATCCAGCTTAATTCTTACAATAACTTCTGGTTGATTAAAAACTTTAGCAGTAAGTTTATAGCCTTTAAAACATGTATAGAAGAAAATTTCTTCATAAATTTATATAAAAGATTTTTATACTATGAATCAACATTGTTTGTATTCACTTAACGACCTCATATTTTATAGAAAAGGCGAAAACTTCACGACAGAATGTGACAATCGGTGATATTTATTGCCAATTACTTGTGGATGTTTACAAATCTAATGCCAGTGTTTATTTTACTGTAACATAATTTATATCATGATAGATAGTTTTTCACCTACTAAATCTATTGTTTCATTTAAATTATTATTTAATTTTATACCAGAACATTTAATGTTTTATATCACGCTAAGGGCAAGGCATAAGTTTCTTTTCCCAATGGTCCAGGTTTAATTGTAGATAAGAATTCTTTTGATACCGGAGGTACTAAATTTCAGAGTTAGTATACGAAAATTTTGATAAATTTTGACTGTTATATCATAGTAATATCTTGGAGGGTGCTCTCGATGATTATAATTTGAACTTATTCAATCGTGAAATTAAGCAAGTTCCGAAGTCATTCCTATCACAATTTATCTGGTCTACGCTGGCAATGGCTTTAATCTGGACCCCAATATTAAAGCCTGTATTAATTTTCGTAATGATGATTGTTATCCTTATCTCGTTGTATTTAGTAACGTTCATGAAGAAATCGATATGTCTATAACACTATCAGCAGGCGATCTGTGAAAGAGAATATTTTCTAAAATACTAGAAAAGAAAAGTGATCAAATCACAACGTGGGATTTGATTGTTATTTTTAAATCGTTACAAAAAACTTGATATTTAAAAAATATTTACGAAACTGTTGCATCGGTTAATTAAATGATATATGGTACACATTATTTATCGGAACTGGGACAACGGACACTTTTCCACAACAACTTTTAGTATATATTCTCAATATAGTAAATTAATAATAAAATTATAATATGTGTTAGAAAAGAAATGTAAATTTTGCTACAAAAGATATAATGCCATTCGATAACTTTCAACAGTTAGTAATATTAACTCTTATACATTTAGTAATTGATCATGTGAACAATATCATAAACTTAATACTCTATCAATCTGAAAAAGAAATACTATATAAAGAGAGTGTCTTTTAACAATTTCAAATGTAACAACATTTTTTTTTTGGTACTCGATATGTTAATCCTCGACCACTAAATAACAAGCCCGAGTGTATACGTTCGCAAAGTAATAAATCGTCATCTGCAATGGCCCGAATCTCGTTCAGTATTATGCCAAATAAATAAATGGTTAAATAAGACTGACAACAGTTCTCTTACTATTATAACAAAATTGGTAATCATCATCATTTCAGCTCATCACTCTACTATCAATCAAGGACTCGATTTATTTCCAGAGAATCCCATCCGATGCCACCTACATCCAACTATTTTTTGCGATCTTTTCATGTAATTTGATCTTTACTACAGATTGTGAAATACAATTTCACATATGTGTACTTGGTTAACGTTTAATGTTACTCTTTTTTATTTGTAGTGCTATATTTAAATTGTTTTCATTGATAAACACTACAAAGATACAGCTTTCGTTAATGACATGTCCTACAGAATAAGAGATTTTTTTAATACTAATTTAATACAATGGCACTTAATAGTTTTTGATCAAGAGTTTCGTGAATTAATAGAGGGATAAGTGAACTAATAAATTTTAGTCTTATACATAACTTATGGCAAGGTGAGGTTCCACATTGGCAAATCAAAACGAAACGAGGCCTCACAAAATTAAGAGCAAAAGTCGCCTTAACAGTCACATAAATTACGTTGATAGCGACTGGCAACAGCCATGAAAGTCGTTAATGTGAACGTAAATGGGAACATATAGATAATGTGCTTATGAAAAGAAAGACGTTATACCTACAATAAATTACTCTGTTCTCGTGTGATTATACTGAGGTAACAATTCACCTGAAGAACGCAAAGCAAACATTAAAGTATTCACGTTCACACGATTCTTTATTACTTATACTTCGGTTACTTATTTCGTGGATTAGGTCTATTCTTATTATTTGTCGTTATCAGTAGTGTAAGGGGTCCCACACAGCAATTTACGCGACAGAAACCAACCTCACCTGTTTACCTTGCTTATTAACAAACGAGGCTCTGGCTCCCCACCTACCCGCATTGGACCAGCGTGGTGACAGACGGCCCGTATCTTCATCTATTGGGGGAAACCTATGTCCAGCAATAGATGTTTATCGGCTGAAAATGAAAAAATTCATCAGCATAATTTTAACAGATGCACGCTAGATCTCTTGTAATAAATTCCACAAAATACAGTCTTGTGCTGTTTGAATCCAATAATTCCTAGTCACTTTATCAATGTAGTCTATCCGCCCAGGTCATATTCTAATTATTGTATATCTTAATTGGACACCAAGAGCAGTTTTTTCGTAGAAAAAGAAATAATTGCTATTTAAAAACAACATTATTATGGCAGACAAAAGCAAAAACTTATCATTAGCAGTCTTTCACTTTAGAATATTGTGAATAGTTATAATTATAACAAATTACAGATTTTTCATTTCTTGTATGAGAGAGTATTAAAATAAATATTTGAGTAGACGTTATTTTCAAAGTTACAACGAACATTATAAGAGCCTTTACTTACGTTGAGTAAATCACATCGCTCTACATCTAGAATTGCCACGTTAGTCGTACTTCGCGAAAATTATTCAGCCCTCCAGTAAGATTCAGTTAATACGCGCGTTAATGGGTGCCTCAGTCATTTTCTAGCTCGTTATTTAGTAACAACTGCCTCTAACTTTTCCTGAAATAAGACCTTATTCAACCTATAATATTTGTAGAAAACTTATTAGGAATTTCATATACTACTTTTGCGATGATATTATGGTATAATGGTTATGAGTTTTTCTTGATAGAAGCCTTCTAGATAGGTTATGTAGAGCTATCAATTTAATTGTACCTCCTTAAATTTAAGTCTTATATAATACTAAGATGCTCAGTTTGATTCCGAAGTCTCATGAAATTAGGTTTGGATAGTGACAAGACACCCTTCCGTCTTGAAACTGTCTAAATAAGGAGCAATTGTTAGTCGATTGATAATAAACAAAAAAAAAAAAACGTTTTTAAATAGTAATCAATTAAAACGCTCAAGTAACACTTAAAACAGCTATGGCATTGTTAGTAATTTCATTAGGGGGTATCATGTAAAACAGTAATTTCCTTAAATAATTGCTTCCATAGACTTCGTTCGCCTTTATTAAAGGCCATAGATTTCGCGGGTCGCCCGGGTGAAATTACACGAACATTATCCTTAAATTATGGCTGCTAATATGTCGGTGAACAACTCCCCCAGTCAAAACGCGGGTTTGACGACGAATTTTAATATAGGACCTTCTTTGTGAAGTCAGCGATATGATTTGTGTGAGTTACTTAATGAATAGGTAAACAAGCGCAGGTCAGGTAGTGAACAAAAACAGTTCAGGCTTCTTGCTGCCATAAATTTCGCATTTTTCCAGTAAGTTCATTCTTGTTCGGAGTTGTAAATATTATTTTATGAATTTTAGCTTCATATTTAGAGAAACGCTGTTTTAAAATTCTACGTAATTCTATGGAGGAGAGTAAGTTTAAAACCTCTCTTTTCCTTCCAGTACACTATGCAACAATCTTTTATTTCATTTAAAATTATTTGTTGTACATCTTAAAGCAGGTCTTAAAAGTTAACTTGCATTGGGTAAAGTTACAATAAGCAATTCATTGTGCAAGGAGAAACTTCCAGAAACTGTACCGAGGATTCCGTTTCAAATAAAATTCAATGACTTGCAAACTTTACAAGAGAAGAGCAATTAAAAAGTCATTAACAAAGCTAGTATGGACACTGGCTTTAGATGTTGTTAGTGCCACTACAGCCACAGATTCAACAAGTTCAGCCACATTAAACTCTACAAGGTAATTTCAAACATAACACATGCGCAAGTTAATGGATCTTTTGCATACTTTGACTTTAAGTTTCCGTTGTATAAACCAAGTTGTATAGCCATAATCACCATTACGATATATTAACGGTTAAGTACATGAAGACTTTAAATTTATACATTAAATAAAAAAGGTTCGTAAAGAATAATTAACAGGTCCTTGCTGTAAACCAACAAAAGGGCTAAACAAAGTATTTATGTAGTATTATGGACATGAAAATGTGTTCAATAAATCCGGGATACGAGAAGAAGGATAGTGGAATTGGAAAACACTACAATAGAATATATTATAAATAAACAGAATCAAATCGATGAATTAGAATGACAACATTACATTCAAACATTCACATAAATTTATATCACTGTATTACTAACAATTTCTTTCCAATACTAAGGGTCGGTTGGAGAAGTTACGGCTTAGAAATAACGGTGAAAGTTATAAGGATGGGGAAAGCTCTCGTAAATAGCGAAAAAGGGAGAATAGGGATAAAGGTATAATATATCAATACGAATCTTTGTTATTCGTGCTGACGTCGTAAATCAAAACGAATGCGATTTCGCAACTCGCTATAGATATTACATCTTAACCACGCAAGATCATTTTCAAAATTATGAATCAATAGACCCTCATAGTAAAAAAACTTACATAGATCAACTTAAGACAGGTTTATGTTATTCAGTAATCAAATTGAATAGTAGTAATTTTTTATACTTTGGCCTCAACATCTTGAGTTCCAAAGAAGTGCCTAAAATGTTTCACAGTGGTAACCATTATATCGGCACATTGTTGTAAAATAAACTGGAAACGATATTTTTATAAAAAAAAAAGTTATTTTAACCTTATGTTAAATATTTTAAACAATACTGTCCTAATAAAAATAACATGGAATAAATATCGCATAACTATTACTTGTTTTTACTTGTTAAAGTAAATGCACAACTATTACGTAGTTTTATGAAACTAACGTAAATAAAAAAAGAGTTCACAAACAAAAATAGCGGATATTAATTTTCGAGTCGATTGTAAATAAAAATGTCGATTTTTATTTTACAGAAGCTGGCTGTCTGTCTGTGTTTACATTTGTCCGTTCATTTATCGTTTCACCGGCCACGAAATAATTTTCATTGCACTTTGAGAATATTTCTCATCACCGGTCACAGCGTAAAGTCAAACTTAATTAAGTAATTTATATAATGCGACTAATTTAAAATTTTGTAATTATTTCATATACAATTTGTGATTAAAATAGTAATAATTATCCTCGTTTATTTTATTTAAAATAAAATTAAACGAAGCTTAAAATTATGTGAGGAAACAGCAGTTAAGTATTTAGGAAGAACACATAAAATTTAAGAGGTTATGGATATAAAAAAATTGTTTTGTAGTCTTCAACAATTATCGATAATCTTATAAATTATTTATTAATGTTTATTGTTCTCATAGGTAAAGAACTATTAGTTATAATAATAAACGTTTAGGCATAGAGGTAGATTAGATGGAACATCCCAGCTGCGCAACGCGCCATTATTCACACGGTTCGGACTAAACACGGTCTAAATTTTTGACTTTGATAAATTAGTAAATTCATATAAAATATAAAATAACTATTATTCAAGGTGTGATATATCTAAACTACACACACACATTATTACTGTGTTATATTATAGTTCATAATTTGTTTTCCTTTATATGTGTATGAAATTTACAATATTATGCTAGCATAGAGCATATTTTGTGGAACACTACGAAATACCTATAACCTACAGTGGATGTCCATTCGTTGAGGTGATGATGATGATGACGCATGTCTCGAATTTTTCAGCATTATTAAGATTATTGGAAATTGAGGTCAAGCACTAGTCTGTTGTAATATAAAAACGGAAATTACTCATAAAAACTTTAAACTACAAGTAGGTGTTATAATAAAACGTTTTCAGCTTTAAAATCAATGATGCGATTGTGACAAGAAATTCGCATGAATTTAAAATGGCGAATAGTTTCTGTAACTATGTTTGAAATAAAATAAAAAGCACGGATCCGCCCGCTTTATGGACTAGGCAACATTTGTTTTTAGTGTCTTTCGGAATTGAAAAATTAGGCAAATGGTGCATTTACCTTAATGGTGAGCCGGGCAGTGGTCTAATCTGAACATTTCATTGTAAACGGTCATTTTACGGAGTGAAATATGTTAATGTGTTTATTCAATGGGATTATCACAATTGATTTTTTAACTATTGTCGGTTTTTTAATCTATGTAAATAATAATAGTGATATATCTTTCTTAAAGGATGTAAATTTAACAGACATATTTTGTGCGAGCAGCTTCTCTATCTACGGCCAATTTATCATTCAAGTGAAATTTTAATCTAATACAAAGCTAGCTAAAAACATACTCACCAACAATGTCACATTTGAAAATCATTTAATAAATATTCGTTAGGGACGACAAGATTTTTCTAAACTGAGCATGAAATGAGAAAATTCTGCGAGAAATTTTCACATTTCTCGCCAGTTGGGAGCGCAGTAAAGAGGTTACCGCTAAGCAAATTGCACTTACCGCTGTGGTGTACCCGTTACACATACTCGAAAAAGTGAAACGGAATTTTTTATTAAATTAAACACAAATTAGGTTTTTACTCCATTTTTGAGAGATTTATCTGAAAAGGACCAGTTTTAGTAAGGGCGAAAATTAATGAAGATCTCCTGCTACTCTAACGGCCACCCGAAACACAGGGTTTCATTTGAACACTTCACGTATACTATGCAGAAAAGACATTCATGTGCAACAAATATAAAATGAATTCAAAACTAAATCTTTAAGTATTATAAACTTATTTAACGGCTTTAAAGTTTGTTCATTATATTAATTATTTGTTGCAAGTGGACGGTCTAACAAGGAAACACAGTTTTGTTATATTCTTTGAAGTGCAGCAGACTGAAAACGGGTGGAGCTGAGCGGCGAATTGATAAAATTTATTAAAGGGAAATGTACAGAGAACAATATTAATTGTACAAAATATTAATTTATATACGACATATTAAAATTATAATGAAAAGTAACTCGTAAGAAGTTAATAAATACAATAAACAATAAGACTATCCTGCGACAGGCTCTAATAGTGGTTATAAGTTAATTATTTAGCTACTGCTAATAAAGTGGTTTTTACCACTTTGCTATCATCGTTTTAAGATATGTATGTCTTGTTAGTGTAGTAATTTTTAAAACTCAGATTCTCTTGAAATGAGACAAGGTAATAGCTGTCGAAATGAACAATGGTTGAACTTTTATATCCGTTTACTCATAACTTTTTTATTATTTTTTTTTTAATGAAATAGGTGACAAGAGGAGCATGACGTTCATCTGATGGTAAATGATACGCCTGCCCATAACACCGTGGAGCGGTTAAGATGATATACACATTGCACTCGTCGCCTTGAGATGCAAGGTGTTAAGTCTCGTTACCCTAGTGAATTCACTAGCATACACCACCCTTCGAATCCGAATACAGTAATATTTGCACAGTACAGTTTGTTGGCTGCAATAGGAGCTGCGGTGATACCTACCTAGATGGTCTCCGACAGCAGGGATCTATGACTAGTAAATATTGCCGCCTGTTAATGTTAAATTCTTGAGCTTTTTTTTTAATTAATTTTAGATGTAAATAGACGATCTTTTAATATTAAAAAAAAAAACATGAATGAGAATGATGTTTATATGAATAGTAAACAAATCAACAATTAGTTTACGATTCTATTGATTCAATGTTATTAAGCTAAAATGTTAGCAGTTTACACTTCCTTTGATTCGTTTTTAAAAAACAAACATTTTTAATTGTTTTTTTTAAAAATCAGTCAACATTTTTTAACTGAAATAAACCAGAAATTCTAATTATCAAGACCCTGATGATTATTTAAACATTTATAATACTAGTTACATAAAACTATTACTTTACAATATTTGAATCGGAATAGAGGTCCAAGTTTCGTTTTCGGCGTGTT
>DWLS01001840.1:0-20029 GCA_018246255.1 Pachliopta kotzebuea
GGGCATCCCATTCATAACGGTTGATGGCTTTCGCGGTAGGTTTAGTGGGTAGGGGCCGCCCAGGCCGAGTCCCACACGCCCCTCCGGGCCCACCCGGGGCACCGGCGAAACGTCCGTAAAAGGATTCCCCCGCTTTAATTAAAAAAAAAAGGTAAATACCACCGCAAAACAGTAACGTGCAAACATTGCTGTGTTTTAGTTTGAAAGGTGCTGTAGCTAGTGAAATTACCGGGGTGACGAGACTTAACATCTTATGTCTCAAGATGACGACCAAAATATGGTACTGTATAATACTATTTTAACCAGTGCCAATTTTTTATAGGATATGCCGAAAACGGAACTGAAAGCGTTTTGTAAATTAACAGAGATAACATTAAGAAAAAGAAACAAAAAAATCTTCATCACAAATAATCACAAGTGAAGTTCTGTGTGAACCGTGGCTTAACTTTGCGCTCTGGAGCTCCGGTATCTGCGACGATTTGCTCGGAGGAACGTTTTAACGCTAACAAAGCTGCTTCCGATCGATTAAACCCGTTGAATACACACGAGGAACGGACCGCGTTTACGTTTCCCACACTATGCGACTTCCAGTATTCGCAACAGCTGAAACTGAAAATCGTAACTAATCTCCATTCGAACTTACCGACTGAATGTGCCTCTTACAATGGACTTAAGGGAAATTCTTTAAAATATGAATAACTCACAAATAATCACAACTGATTTATATACTACAAAGGTCGTGGAATGCAAATAAATAAATCTTTAAAGATGTTTTCTTCCAAGAACACTCAAGTTATGGACTGAGTTACCTACTCAAGATTTGCCCTAGGGGCTACAAATATGAAGTTCTCCAAAAAGGACGTCAAGAGAATTTTACAGGGTCGGCAACACGTTAGTGATACCTCTGGTGTTACTGGTAGTTATAGGCCGCAGGCCTTAGAGAAAAGACGGAATTAATTTAACATTTACTTTAATAAAGATATCGATGAAGAGTTTTTGACTACTAACGCTTAGAAATATGCGTATGAAGATTATAGCGGTAGTTACCACCCTCATAGCGTTAATAATGGCAACTTTGTTAGATATTTGAATAGAAAACCTCAATGTATTATAGGTAGACATTGTGACACATGTATTAGGCGAGCCCGTTAGCGGCGAAGAAAACGCTGAATAGAATATTCGATTTAGTAGTGTCGATAAAGCGCATCATGTTGAAGCTGCTGCGCGTTGCTGTCGATATGGAAACACTTTTCGGAAAATATTCGGCATTCTCATCGCGTCATGTTCTTGGTTAATATTTTCTTTATACAAGAAGGTAGCGAGACTAGTACGACGTTCTCGTGATGGTAAATGATACTCCCATAACAATGCAACACTGGTTAAAATAATATACACCGGACCAAAATTGTGCTCATCGACTTGAGACACAAGATTTTAATTCCCGTTACTTCAGTAATTTTATTAGCTGTAACTCCCTTTAAACAGGACTACGGTAATGTTTGCACTGTCGTCAAGTAGTATATATTTATCCTCAGAAAATCTAAATCTAAATAGAAGTTTTATTTTATGTTTGTAATTATAAGTGACAGGTTTTCATTTCAAATTATAGGAATAAATCAACTATTTACCATTTCCGTTATTTCGAAAAGTAGGGCGTTGAATTTATAAACAATACCGTTTAAACAATAGTGCTGAATAACACAGAAAGGTGCTTCGATATGAAAACCTCAAATAAAAGCTTTGTGTAAACAGATTAATGTAATAAATTGCTATATTTAAAAATAAAGACAAATTTAAAACAAAAACAATAAAAGCGTAACTAGTGGAAAATCTCTGTTGCCGGACATCGTCTAGGTATCACCACAACTCCCAATTGCAGCCACTGAATAGTATCGTGCAAACATTACTGTATTCTAATATAATTAAAGGGTGGATTATGTTAGTAAAATTACTGAGGTAACGATAATTAACATTTTATGTCTCAAAGCGACGAACGCAATATGCTAGCTATATATATCTTCTTAACTAGCGCCACGTTGACGCAAGTATAGCTCTTGCTATATATTACAGCCTTAATCGTCTTGTCGCCTCGTCGAATAAAAAACAAAGCATTCAAAATATATATACTAAAGCAAACACCAAATGTAAAAGAATAAGTAGAGAAGTGTAAGCCGTGGCTCGGTCCGCATTATAACAACGCGATCCCTTTGAGAGGTGTATAAGACTCAGGAATATCTTATTCAGGCGGGGGACGCGCACAGGGAACGGTACGCTGCACTAATGCACCGACAGCCGCTTGGCTGGGAGGCCGGGAGGTCGGGAGATCGAGAGGTCGGGAGGCGAGAGTGCTCTTTGACCGCCCACATGTACCGTTATGACGTGACGTGTGTAAGTACAAATGGATCAATGGAAACGGTGCGGGTCGCGGGTGCGCTTTGAAGTTGAAACATATCGGCGCTATACTTGTGAAAGAACGGTGCATCTTTGTAGCCCCTAGGTATGTATTTTTCTTATCTTTAACCAGCGAGTCATAAAATTATGTTATTACTTTACCCGTTGTATTTGTTGGCTTGTGGCTTTGTTGATTTAAATTTTCAAGTTCGTCTACGTTAAAAGAGCTTTAAAATTATTTGAAATAATAACAAATTCTGTTGAAGATGATCAAATGTTTTCAAGTTTTACTTTCTTTAGAGCTTTCGTTGAGGGGTAATTTAAAGTATACATTTCTTGTTACTTACGTATACGGCTCAGGGAATTAGAAATAAACAAAAAACCTTGATACATTAAACCTTTCACGTAATAAAAATATCCTTTCGTCATATACTACGTGACTCGAAAAAAAAATTTACTTTCATGAATATTTAATTATGTTCTAAAAATTATGTTCTGTTTTCAATATTTAATACATACCATATTTTTGATACATGACTCTATTCTGTTCTTTATTATTAAATATCATTAAACAAAGCCGCATTCATTTTTCTCAAAAAATTTGCTTCTTAGACACTTGTTAACTTTATATATGAAGTAATAAGTTATTTAAGTAGATATCCTTTTTGTTTACTGTGTCTCTCATGTACATAATGTTTTTCCTTTTTGTTGTAATTATGCAAATAAAGAGTAAATAAATAAAATATCGCCAAAAAATTATTGCAGTAGTTTAAAAATTGTTATTAAGCTAACATTCTATAGTTTTTAAGTTAAACATGTTAGTAATTACTGTAAAAGTTTTAATGAAATTAAATAAAAGAATTTTGTATTAATAAAATATGATGTTGGATGTTAATAAAATAGCTGCACTGTAATTAAAATATCGACAGCGTACAAATTAGATCTTATTTAATGATATTGCCCTTCGACGGATTTTGCTGTTATTGGAATAAAAAGCACACAAATGCGAGTGATACAATTAGTGAAGCCTAGTGTCGGTGAACAAGCCAATTAAAGAGTCGGCACCTGCCGGTGACTGAAATGCAATCTGCTAATTAATCGACATCGGCGGGTAACGACGGACGGCATTGTTAACGCGCTGCTTTTGTTACCCCGATGCATTTCCCGTTTTCAGAGTTCAGCTAACAACCCACCTGACCTATAAAAGCGTGTTCATTGCTCGCTAGTGTACAACCCCCGCTTCCCTCGTCACCTTCCTATCAACTACGCCGCGTTTTGGAAGTTTAAATAGGATTTAGTTTAAATTTTATAGTACACCTTTTTAATTGCAAAAACTACGCTTTTACGTCTATATATTATTAACTATATACTTTTCGTTAGTGTTTTCTAACCAATTCTAGTTATGTTAAAGATTAGGTTTTACAACGGTGAGATAAATGTTCCAAGCTTGGTGTGTGTAAAAGGGCAAAGCAATACTTTGATGCGTGCCATATTGTTGGTATATCAAGCGCAAGACCGCTCTTTCGCGATCAATTGGGAGCTATTCATTTCTGTATCAATGCAATTGCAAAATTTTAGTACAGCATCATATCGAAGAGACGTAGTAATTGTAGTCGATGGAGAAGTCAAGTACAATAACGGTTTTTTCGCATACAGCATAGGTTTGAATGTTGTCTGCACTACACAAAAATTAAAGTAATAATAGAAGCAATTCCATCCCACACAACCCAATTGGGACAATCAAAATGTATAAATAAAATCGAAACGACTGTCTGCTACAGGATATTTGCTACATTGATAAAAAATTCCATTCAATCATTGTTAGACTTGTAATAATACGAAGCAATTAAATGTAGTAGTTTTACCGGTAACTTTAATTGCTATAATATAAATTGCTGCATTAATATCCTTCTTCTACCAGCGTTGGGCATCAAATTGATATTGCAACATTGAAATGGGATCCATGAATGCAATCCAATGAATATTATGTTCGGAAGCAGACGTAAAATCGTCTATAGAGGACCAACGAGAGGTATTCTATGCTCCGCTTTGAAGAGCTCGACGAACTGACAAGACCTTCTATGATATTGATAGACGCACACAGACTCAGGGTTGGCAGACTGGAAAAAAAATTGTTTTCATGTATAAATATCTTTAAAAAAATTCTATATTTACTTTTTGGGGAATTTAATTTTAATTAAGTTCATTTTATTTACTAACATAATCAATAAAAAATTTTAATATACATTATAGGCACAAATTTTTTTATGTAATTGCAAATACTTTTACAATACATTACTCGTAACAAGAAAGATATATATAAATAACTCTGTTTAACAATGAATCAGTGAGATTGTTGACTATTATATTTGATGTGAACTGTAAACAATTCTATTGTATCATTGTTTAACAAATAGGATTGAGGGAGAAAGAAAGACTTTCTGAAGATATTAACATATTATACCTACTGTATTTACAAACACGTAAGTTATTTTCTTACAACCACCTAAAAAGTAGTAAGATATGTTTACAAGAACCGTCAGTCAGACTTACACTCAAAGTAATTTTAATCAAAACCAATGGATATCTTTTACTTATTTTTTAAACACTTTTGTTTAAACTAGATTTGTTGTATTGAAGTGTACAAGTTAATGAACTAATTTTGAACACAGTTTTTGTGCTTCTTACTGCAGTTAAAAGATTTGTTTAATAGTTTTAGCTTTTTGCAAATTTCAATTAAAGACCTAACAAAATATAGTAATATATTTTAAAGATTTGTTATTAATGTCGTTAATTTCTATTTACCGTATGGCTTTATTTTTAAACGTTTAGAAAGGTCCGATTGTTTCGCACAAGGAAAAGTAATTGAAAACGTGATAAGAGGAAACTGAATGAGGCATTCGCCTGAGAGACATGAGGTATTGATCCCGGTGTAATATCCGAAGCCCTCTCAGAATGAAACGATAGTATCTGAAGGTTGCGTCTATAACGTTAATGGAGACGTGACCGCTTCCCTTCGCTTAATATTCGACTTGCACAAGCCGCACGTACACCGCCATTGATACAGCGGAGTGAAACGATATATCCTTTTAATAATCGAGATATTGAAATCACGGAAGTATTGCAATATTTACTTATACATTTACCTTACGTGACCTGGTAAATAATACGCCTTTCATATAGTACCATTGTGCTATAAAAGATGTAAAAGTCAAGCTGTCACATTTGCCGAGAAGGGTTTAATCAAGATTAATGTACAACTAAATTTAAAACAATATTTTTTATTAGCAATATCTTTATCTACACAAGAGACTCTTATAAACATACACCAAAGAAACTAATTATTTATACATTTTTCTTTACCATTGATGATTTCTCTCTAGTTTATTAAATCAATACAATCGAGAGAAATTCAGATATTCATAAAATTTCTTTTGTCTAAATCATACATTATATTTGCTAAACCTTCTGGCATTGAGTTTGTCCTTAATACAGTCTCTTTTCACAGTTTATGTGTGCATTAGTGGAATGGCCTTTTGGCCCGTTGCCACCGCTTTACTTAGAGAACGTTTTACTTTGGAAAAAGATTCATTAACATACGCTACACGGGTTAACTCCTGCTATTTCTTTCTATTCACCACCTGACCTTAATGAGACCTACGTCGTTATGGAGTACATCCTAAATTATGAAATCGTATTTGAAAATCGTTCTTTTTGTGGCATATATAAGAAAAGGACAGTGAATAACGAATTCAGGTAATAAAAGAGATGAAAAGAAAATGATGCTGAACAACGGGTATTAGTACATTTGAAACATTACTAAAATGAAATTGCTTCTGTAAATTTCCTCGCATTAATTACTAAAATCTTTTCATTTCACAATAATATAATACGACCAGTTAAAGCTCATTCTGTCGTTATTAAAATGGCTTCATTTAGTCACAAAGGAATTTTGCTCCATCGTTTATACTTGAATAGTTAAGACAAAAAACAATACCTCCTTGAATGCGTGAATAGATCTTTGTTAAATAAAGGGGCTTCAAATCATTACTAAACAGACAGAAACAGAAACTAGCATAAGCAGTGTAACATTATGATTAAGCAAGCATCAATAATGCAAATCCTACATTCTACAATCCTAGTTCTTTACTAAAACACAATTTAGAGTTTAATACAGAATACATTCAATGATTTCTTTAAGCCAGAAAACTCAAACACGAATTTAGTGTTTGATTCAGGTAAGCCGATCTGTTATCTAAATGGTCGTCTATTTGCGGCAGACAAAAGTCGCTAATGAGTCTGAGAAGGAGACCAGTTCATCCCCGGTCTTTTGTCTCGCAGATTTTTTCCCTTTCCGCACTTTTCAAGACGCGAACTCGCCGATCGACCGACGGACGCCGATAAAAGCTACAAAAGCTCACTCATTAAGAGAATGAACAGAAATAAATTTGACGTTAATGTAAGGTCTGTTTGAATTATTCGAGAAGTTCCTGATTGTGTATAGATGGTATAACGAGACAAATTAGTGACCGCATAATTTGCTTTATATTATTTTTCGTTTGTTTGGTATCTGAAAATTTGTTTGCAAAAATTCTCTCATAGTTAACATAGACGTTATTATGTGTAACGAATATTAGAAAAAGTAATTAAAAATTATGGAATTTAAACAAACGTAACGAAGTATAAACGACCTTTGCTAATGTAGTCCTTTAGGATGGCTAGACCTTTTTTAATTCTACATAACGACAAGACGAGACAGGCGTTCACCTGATGGTAAGTGATACGTTTTCCCATAACAACGTGGTTCTAGTTAAGATGGTATACCACATTGCTCTTGTCGCTTTTAAACAACAGGTGTTAAGTCTCGCTACCCCAATAATTTCACTACCATACAGCACCCTTCAAACCAGAACACAGTACCCTTTACACATTACTATTTGGACGAAGAAATAGGTACTGCAGTGGTACCTACCTAGACATTTTCTGGCAAAAGAAACCTGCCACTAATATATAACTAGAAGTTTACACAAAACAAGAAAAACTGTATTGAGTTCAATTTGAGATTTAAGACTAGTCGGGACCCTACTCAACCTTTGCTATTAAATGAAAGGATAATTGATAATGCGGGAACGTAATTTTAATATTCCTTTTCTAAATCCAGGTCTTATGATCGTCCTGTATTTGGCAGAGGGTGTAAGAGCAAACAAAAAGGCGCCGACCCGATTGCGCAATGATGGACGAGTCCCGAACTACCTAACTGTTCCACTAACGACCGAAACACTCGCATTTTTCATATTTCCTTTTTCATAGCGGCGTTAGATAACGGCTCTACCGACATTTGACACTTACGAATGTTGCTGGTTTTTTATACAAGATTTGGTGACAAATGTGTACGGATGTCATAAAAATAAATATTAAAATTAAAAAAACGTATTCAGATTTACATCTACCAGACAAATATTCACCTAATGATAATGCTTAGTACATGTTGCAAACATTACGGTGCTCCATAGAATTAATATATGTATATACTAATTAAGGTTGCATTCTATGTTCCAACTGACAATGATTAAAAAATAGCAAAAAACATAATTTTTTTAAAGGTATTTATGCAAGAAAGAAATTTAAGAATAAGCTCTTTCAATACTAAAGTACGCCTTACAATGAAAGACTACATCACCTCCTAGCGGGTGATGGAATTATTGTAATTTATGTAAATTAAAAAAATATAACTCAGATGATTTTATCAAAATCCGGATATTGTTTACTATCTTGATTTTTAGTACAATCAACAAAGAAATTATAGTTATAAATTTTTCAAAACAGTTACATTCCTATTAAAAATATACGGATCTTTTTAGGTTAATATTCTCTACTTATCTTGTTGTAATCCAAAGTAATGCTTTTTGTAACATAATAAACATACAGTAAGTAATGATGAATTTTAATACTTTTGAGTTATCTCAACTAAGCCAAAGCACAGTAAGTGCATTTCCATAATACCAAAGGGCAAAATTATGTATTATATTTATGAAATAAAGAAGTTAAGTCATGTACCGACTAGGTGTTGATTACAGCGACGATTTTTTAAGAGTTCCGAAGCTGGACTGTTCTGAGATACCTCTTTGATCTGTACGAAGAATCTGTATCCATCTATATATTGTTTTAAACATATATATTATGATAAAATTGTAAATTTTTCGTATTACAAAAAGCGTACTTTACACCAAAGTTGCTTACATAACCTCCTAATTAAACTATCATATGATGATTAGGAATATGACTTTGCATCCCAAAATAGGTTATGTGGAAACAAAAGTAATTTTTGTTAACTAATTGAATTTAATTATAAAACCTAGTCATGTACTAATAGTGATTATTATTATACATATTAATAAATAGGTTACTGAAACTTAGAGGCTAACAGGACTCATAAACATTTCCAGCGTGCGATGTAGGTGAAATTCGTTTGAATGAAAACTACTGAACATTTTCTACGTGCGAGTAAAATTATGAATAACATTTTCGCCTTTATACTGTAACGGAACTGTAAAGTTTGAAAAGCCAGTACATTTGAAAAATTTGCATGAAACAGCCTCCAGAGTAGTAAATTTGCATGTTCTTGAATATAACTAAATTATTTGTCAACTTTACACACAACACAACCCGGTGTTGTGTTGTATTTTAAACACAACACAACACCGGCATGCATCATCTATGGATCACATTTGACTGTCTTGAACAGAATTATAGATTAATTATTATTAAAAATCTGAAAATTATTGTAATTGTCTTACAAATTAATACAGGAAATCATCTAGTAATTAAACATTCATATTAGTAAAAGTTCCTATGAAGTTTGATAGTATTAAAACATATTTTTCATACATTAAACAATAAATATTTCTAGATATATATTACTGTAAAGTTTATACCATACAGGTCACCAATAAAAAGATAGAGGAAATACTTAAAAAAAATACAACTACCAAATTAAAAAAATAACGATTGTACTTATATTAATCAAAGGATCAATATAATTTCTACTTATTGTCGTCCATTTTTACCAAATGAATATGTTAATAGAATAAAGAAACAAACATTAAAAGAGTCCACCTATCCATCGGCTCCGGCGCCATGTTAAGGGCAAATTGAGGAGCGGGAGGTAAAACCGCAGAGCACGGTGCCCGCGCTCTGAATATTTTTCTCCCCGACATGAACTCCGTAATGAGGTTGGCGGAATAATTGTTGCAACACTAGGAAGGTGCGGCGGGGCCACGTCGGATTAATTAAAAGTGGCGCCCGCAGAGGGCCGCGGTCAGGGGAATGCTACGTAAATAACGAAAACAAGAACTGAAAGCGAAATGTATTAAAATATAAAAGGGAAACGCGCCTAAACTTTCGCATCTGCCCCTTTCATAACTTTTTCGAGAAACCTTTTTTCACCCGACATTATTTCATTCGGTCTCATTTGAGTGAGAGTCCGAGAGGAGTGGGCTCCACTGTGCCGGCTCCATTTAAAATATGTATGGAGTTATTACCCCCTTACTTTTCCCGGGGATGGCCCGTGAATAATACAATGTTCAGTAACTTCTTCAACTTTCAACACACACCTACGCTTACACACACTTGGGAGTTGGTTGAGTAGTTTTTAAAACTTTTGTCCGTGGTGTAATCGTAAGTGTAGTTGGGGAACAGTCGTATCCTACGTATTGATTTTTACTTAAACGCACAAAGCTATCTAATACAATTTATAGCTGTAATTCCCTTTCAGAAATTTGTAGCAACTGTAAACATTAGTAACATATCTACTTTATTAAAAAAATTATAGATATTTCACTTCCTGCGTGTATAATCAGTTAAGTTATTTAATGCAGTGCTTTCTTGATAATGCTTGTAATAATATTTTTTGTATATAAGCAGAGGCAACGTTTAAACTCCGGGTGACACAACTATAGAAATCGTTCGCAAACGTATAAATTCCTCAAGTGAACATTAGCGTAGCTGTCTCCTCGAGTTTACTTATACTTGCGATTGCGTCAGTAGCAACTACTCCCGCCTGGAGAGCCGCGAGAGGAGGATCCATCAAGTTTACTCCCGCATTAAAGTAACGAGCGGAGGGCCGGCGACCTTCCGTGCCAAATAGGCGCTTTATTCGTGGAAAAAATGCGGGACCTCTTCAAACTTTACATACTTGTCGTTTTTCCGTCTGAAGTGAATTGGTAACCCGTCACCATCTATCTGCTGTCGTCAAGGTTTTATACTCCCAATTTAAACTAACCGGCAATCACGAAAAACAGTCACTGTTTGTATAGTTTTAAAAGAGCATACATATTTATGAGTAATATAGTGTCAACAATATGGACTACAAATATAGTTTAAATACTATTATATCAAGAGATCAATTTCTTTTAAATCTATTTTATGTACGGCATTCAAACGTATTTAACTACAGCCAGACAAAAAAAAGGAATGTAGAAATATTTGTTTTCATGTTTTCATTCCAAATAATAAAGAGTCCAAATATTCTTTTACACATTTAAAGATAATACTTTTCTAAGAATTTTTATTTCCTTACAAAAGAATTATCTCGAAGAATTCCTGAACGTACTAAGACCGTAAGCACCGGCTTAATCCCCAGAGGAGAGTCGATAGAGAGTTAATTTATATAGCTTCCTGTCAATGAAACCCGTTAATGTCCCGCCTCGGGTTGCGCGCCGACGTACAGAGCGCGTTGAGAGCGCTAAGCGGTTTTCTTATTTCCCTTAATCTTTAAGTAAACCGTTGCTAAATCTATTAAACTACAAATTAATACAGAATATATTAAGACAATTCGCATCGACTTATAGCCGCATACCATACATACCAAAACTCATAATCACAACGCCATGATCTCGTATGTAAGAATACATTAATAATGGAGAAGGAGAGAGGGCGCGTCAGGTTAAAACTTTCTCTGAAAATTTGGATTGTTTAATTAACGAATGAAATAAACCGTTAAAACGAAAATAACCTGAATTTACAAAAGTCACATAATATTTATTATTTCATGATGTTTAAAAACGTATGCAACTGGGGGCGAGTGAAGTGGCGGTGGAGTACCGAATAGATCATCCACTAATATTCAGAAGGTCAATCAATTAGCAAAGTCCCTGTACCAATCCTGAAAATACTCTGTCTTATCTAACGCACCTTTTTCTGACACATTTTTATTTCCTTTTAATTTTGTTACGTAAAGGCTAATACTTGTGCTGCAGATACACCGCTAAAGAAACACAATACTGATACACATTTTATATGAAAATCATATCAAAACAAAGTTAATGCATTAATTTCGATACAACCAAGATTTTTTTTATATTGAGAGTTTAAAGTATTATACGTTTTCGTTGAAAGCGATCGACGTTTTTGCAAATTCTAAAGGACTTTTTACGGTTAAAAGCATGAAATAAAAATCAGAAGGGTCAACGCATTCGAGTTCAAAGTGGGCGGCGACACCCGCATTAAGGCTGTACCACGTGGGTAAGGAGCTTTGCGGGTAGCAAAGCCCTCGTTAAAAAGCCTTACAAGTGCCATACGAGCAAATGTATTCAATAATTATAGCAATGTTACAACATGTGTAACATGCCGGAATTATCTTGCGTTCATTATAATTACATATAATATATGTAATGATAATAAAATATTATACAATGGTACATTTTATTTGAGTTAATAGCTTCAATAAAGTTTATTTAAATTGAGGTATTACTTTTTGCTACAGTACAGATTTTACCATTGGGTATTTAGAGACATTATATATTTATTTGTTTTGTATATTTCATACATATATGCAAAGGTTTAAAATTTTTAACTGCAGTACTGGATGGTAATGAATATACACCGAATGACGCATCGTTTAAAATTTGGTTACTTTAGATCGTCGCTTGTGTTTGTAATAAAAAAGGAAGGGTTTACTTTTTAGACATGAAAGAATTTATTCCTAACTTTTTGTTCAACGAAGTAACACATAGCTTGATATTCTGCAAAAAACACTTGATTTAAATAATTTTAACTATTTGGATGTAAGAAAAAAACCGGCAGTAGTTAGTATATTTAAAGTTACCCGGTATACAGATAAGGGTACTTAACTGAGCAATTTAAATGTGAATAAGTCACACGATTTGGGACAACATAATATGATCACATTTAATAATTTATCGCATTTGGCACAACAATAACGGCGCCATTACTCAGAATTTATGCACCAATAAAGTCCGAGATGCGTAGATAGGAACTGAATCAGGACAAACAATTTGTGCCCAATACTGTGCTGTTTATATTGCGCAATCGCCGGACACCGCCGCAGCCCCGGGCGCGGCCGGCAGCCTGGCAGCAGGATCACACCATGAACATCATGACCACGAAATCATTACAAACGAGGATATAGCCTTGACAATAACATGCATAAGACGAAATTACATTCTTTTAGCGTCAAAATGAGCAAAACTTTTGCTTATTAAAAAATGATACGCTGAACCATAAGAACGTGGCGCTGATTAAGACGGTAAAAACAGCACCACACTTCGTAGCCTTGAGATGTTAGGTGTTAAGTTTTGTTACCTCAGTAATTTCATTACATACAACACCCTTCAAACTGGAACACAGTAATGTTTGCACATTACTATTTGTCGGCTGCAATAGGAGCTGCGGTGATATCTACACACGATATACGGTAACAGAGACCTTCCACGTATTCAAATTATGAATTAAATAAATGCAAAAAAATTGTAATTTCTCTATCATAAAATAACCATTTAAATATATACAACTTATACTTAACTAAACCCCGGAGCTAGTACATCATGTAATAAAATTTGTCTATATAATAAAAACTGTCAATCTCTGGTTAATGTTAAAAAAAAAACATTGAAATATTGAACCCAGTTGTAAGCTTATTTTAAGTTAAGAAGAAATACAATTATGCTCTTCGTGATTGTAATTTTTAAGTATAGATAAATATTATAGAAAACGTGTAAAAACTTATTTAATATTTGGTACAATATTTTTAAATATCAGAATTAGTCTCTACTATATCTCTACTATTTACTGCAATAATTATTTAAGAGTAATATAAATATTTTTGGACAATATATTACAATAGAGTAAAAGTTTAAATTTTATTCGAATACAATATTTGATATATTGTAATTGCGTACAAACATACAAAAAGTGACAAACTGTTATAAATGAAACGATAGTGTGACATAATCAAGAGCGCGTGCAGTTACTGTCCGCGGTAATTAACGATCGCAATTAGTTACCAGTTAACCGGAGCCGTAGGCCGGGGCAAGGACGGCCAGCGCGTTATCTGCCTCCATTATGTTACAATATGATGATGTGACCTTATAAACTGTCACTTTTTTATCTACAATGACCTAACACCAGCAACAATGGATTTTTAGTGGATGAAAGTCCCAAATAATCCGATAAGATTTTACTTATGTTGTCTTTGTTGTACGTGATTTCCGTAGGAGATCTTCGGGTCTTCAGCGATGCACTGATGATGATCACCGAGGGGGTTTTAGTGGGTATAAAACCTACATAACCCTGACTTCCCCCAGAAGCAGGGTTTCTTCAAAAAAATGTCTCTGTTGCTACAGTCCGTCTAAGTAGGTAACTCCGAAGACAAACCGACAAGCACAGTACAAACATTACTGTGTTCCAGTTTGAAGGATGTTGATACACTAGTAACATTACCGGGATAAAAAGTTTGAACATTTTATGTCTCAAGGCGACGAGTAGAATACCATCATAACCAGTGCCACATTGTTATGGACAAGCGTATCACTTGCTTGGTGAACGCCATGCTTGACTCGTCGAATAAAAAACTCTTCCCCAGAAGTATAGGCAACAATGTCGCCGAAGATTAAGACGTCCTTGCCCAAAATAATAGGTTCGGGAAAAGTCTTTTCGCATTATAGTATGTATGAACTTGTAATAAAATCTCTTTGCCTATACTATTTGTATCGGGCTGCTTTTGGCATCATTGAAAGTTTAAATTTTAAAGAACATAATTTCAAAATGAAATTAGGCAAATGTGTGATATTCATTTATTTTCGTACTGTGAAGATGAGAGTGAATCTAATGAAGAAATTTGAGACATTTTAAAAGTTTACTACAAAAAAAGTAAAAATGCAACGCAAACCGCGTGAAAAAAGGTTGCGATGTTTATGGAGCTAGTGCAGTGTCTGTGAAAGTAGCATAAATTTGGTTTAAGCGTTTTTAATCCGGAAGTTTTGATGTCAAAGACGAACTGGCCGCCCTATTACGGATAAAATGGATGAAATTTTTGAAAAAGTGGAGCAAGATGAAGCATATCAGTAGTTACCGTGCATCTTCGGATTTCCACCTATTTCGGTCTCTTCATAATTCTTTAGACAGTATCAGGTTAACATCACGAGAGGACTGCCAAAACCACTTGTCGCGGTATTTTTATCAGAAGTCCCAAAAAATCTATAGCAATGGAATCATGTCCCCTACCTACAAGATGCTAAAAAGTTATCAGACAAAGTGGTACCTACATACTTTAGTTAAATATTAATAAACTATATTAAAATATGTTTTGTATTTTCTTTAAGAATGCGAAGAAAATTTTTCCCCAGCCAAATATTTGGGAGATAATAGTGTTATTATGAGCGCAGATTTACAATAAGAGAGTGCTAGCAAGCTGGAGTCGACCGGAAATATAGTAGCCTAAATTCCTACACCGTCACAACTCACACCGAGCAGATTTATTCTTCTCAAGTCGCACGCCTTCCTTCTCCAACGTTTCCTTCATGCCACTCACGTAGCAGGTATGGCGCGTTAGAAGGGAAATTTACAGCAGAAGAGGAATGTTGCTGACCGGCACGATTTAATACTTTAATATTGCTTTATTTATAACAACATACAAACAAAACCACAACTCCTTTAAGCGACGTCTTCTAATAAAGTTATAACAATAATAATACTTGTATCCCCGGGAAAACAAATTTATGAGTAAACATAGATAATTTATTGTACTAGAGCCAAGCGCAGATTTTTCGGGTTGTTCATCTACATCAGCCAATAGACGCCCACTGCTGGACGTAGACCTCTCCCAATAACGGAGGAATTTGGGCTGTCTTCCACCACGCTAGCCCAAAACGGGTAAGTGGGGCCAGAGCTTCGTTTATTAATTAGCAAGGTGCACCAAGAGCAGGTGAGGTTGGCTTGAGTCCCGTGAGCTGTTATGTGAGACTCCTTACACCTCGAGATTCGGCTTAGACATACAGAACACAAAATAATAATATTAAAAAAAATGATGTTAACTAAAACGATTTATTATAGTTTATGTAAATTTTATTATTAAACAGCACACTAACATTATAAAACATCTATTAATATTCCGAATACAACTAAAAACTGTCCTTGCCTTGTCTTAATATGATAAAATATAGGATTAATGAAATACTGGTTGTGATAATCAAACTGACATTCAAATATAACGTAATAAGCCAACGAAAAGTTAAAAAAATTATTATATGAATTTAATGACAATAACCAGTAAAAAAAATGCTTTAATCTTAAAAAAGGTTAAATTTCATAGCCAAGTTGCCCCAATGCTGCAGCTTCCACATCTTCATATGCGATGGTGTTATATTGATTATTACAAATGTTGTTTATTTAAATATACCTAATAGAAATATTAAAACTAGACATATTAATATAAAACAAACATATTTCATTGTACTAAGGAATTTATGGGGGCTTACTTAAATATGTTATAAGTAACACTTAATGATTTTTTTTTATTTTATCATACTTTTATGAGATATAAATTATTTGTGTCAATTTGAATTAAGTAATCTTTATAAAACTATGAAACATGCCGTACCGACATCGGTGTCGTGTCGTATACGTTAATATAAAAAAAAACCCAGCCCTTAACGTTCACCGGATCGCGTAATCCCACTCCGACGGACTAATTACATTCTCTTGTACTCATGCATAAGTAATTTAATTAGATAAAAAAAAAAGACCTAACAAGGAATCACCTTTAAGTGACAGTGTTTTTAATTAATTTAACTCATCGAAAACATTCATAGATTCATTTCTTTTTCCTATTATTACTGAAACAAAACGATAGAGATGTTCCAGAGTTTAAAACTGACGAGATTTTTTTTTAAGTTTTCTATACAGCAGCTAAATTAAACTTATGTAATTTAGAAGTTGTCTATATAACTTAACTTTGCAAGCGACAGCAGACAGATGATAGATGGGAGGAAGAAGATTTTAGGATTGATAACTTGTATAGATAAATTAAAAAAAAAATACGTACACAATTATGTCTTGTAACTGTAGCCTTAATTAAATATATGTACATACAAATGGATGATCTAATTGTGAATATTGAACTTGACGAAGATTTAAACAATTAATAAAGTTTGTATTCATTAAAAATATATATTACGATGTAAGGCGCCCCCTTACAAAAATAACCAGCAGTTAGATTAGAGATGCTGGATGAGAATAACAGGAGTGTATGTAACAAAATCTGCTACTGTACTATACAAGTGAATAATCCCGGTCCGATGTCCATGAGGGTCCCGGGAAGGCGTTGTAGGTTCCGGTGTAGCAGCGCCCCGTATGCGTCATTTGATCGCGTGTGGAGCAGTAAATCGACACCGCATTGTTTTTCATTACTGCCCCCTCCCGAGAGGAAAGAGGTCATCCGTTATATTACGGCTCATTTTGTCCATGTTCGCCCCGACCTAATGATGCGAGGTTTGCAGTTAAGTTATCTACTCGATGAGAGAATTGAGAAATAAAAGAACTTTCTTTTAATTCACGTCACTAAACAATCTTTCGTAGACATCCATACCATATAATACATTTTAATATCCTGTTTATTAAATAATTTAAGGATTTAAAGTATATAAGTGGCCTATATAAAATTCTAAAACTTTGGGCACCCACAACTCGGGAACCCGATCACATACCAAGAAAATTCCAACGGCTCTGATCTTATCTAAACGAGATCTTTCTGTATGATTTTAGCTTGTTATTCTCGAGATATAAAATTGTTGACGGACGGACTGTAATTGTCGTTTAAAAAAGGATTTTGGCTGAAAGTAGTATTATTAACTTAACTAATGTTCAAGACCTAAAAACGGGGGCCTACCACCACTTATCTACCGCTTAATTTTATCAACATCCGCTGGTACGTTGATGTATACTTAATATTATTCCTTGTGCCAATTTCACTGCGCTGTAGAATTTCTCTATAATTAATTTCTGCGATGGTCAGATATATTCTGGATCCGTCGCCGCTCTGGGATTTATCCTAATTAGCTGGGGCCCGAATGTAGCGGTAATGGAGCAACTCTATCCTGTCCGGGGACTCGAATTTCAGATATTCACTTGTTTTAGAGTCGCAAATTGTCAACTCGCCGCTTATACTAATCATATGCTTTTCCCGTTCTAAACAGAAATACGAAACAGAGTATTTTGAAATTATTATAACAAGAGCACCAACCGAGGATGAATTTATACCAGAATCATAAATAGACTACGCAAAATATGTGAACTTATATTAAAATACAGTATTTAGTGCAATCATAATAGTCTATATAAATTTAATTCCAATATACAGTATTTTAAGTCATTAATATTTGAGCTATAAGTCTATCATGATTTGACACAATGTTTTTTTTTAATGTAAAGAGGAAATTCGCAAACTCGCTTTTGGCCCGCTTAGTAGATAAATAACTTTGGCTTTCTTCTTGCGGAAGAAGACAGAGGGAATAATAAAATCGTTGTTTATGTTGTTTTTTTGTGTAAAAGAAAAAAATTGTTTCAATATTTTTGATGTCCTTCTTCTTTTCTTTCGTGCACTTCATTACTGAAGGTCGTTTTATGTCCGATTCAAATTAAAAAACGATCACTAAGCCAAGTAAAAATGTATTAAAAACCTGAATCAATGTAGGTAAGGTAGCTTATCCAGTGTTTCATTTTGTTAGCCTTTAGAGTGACTAATTAAAAAAAGACACGCTAGAGCTGACATAACTCGTCGTGCCCAGGTTCCCACCCCCACTCCGTGTCCGACGATTTTCGCAACGCGCCGCCCCCATCAATCAAGTTTAGTCTCGCATTAACGTAATGACCGTCGGCCCGAGCGGATGTCGCCTTATTTTTCTTTTTTTTTTCCTGCCACCGTTTCCCCGTGGCAATTTGGTACAAGATATTTTCCCTCTTCTGCGCGCCGATGGAAATCTATGAAGGATAACCGCTTATAACATTTATATTCCTAGTAAACACATTTCTGCACTGTACTATCAATCTTGTCGAAAAAGGAAACCTTGTAAAAATCGTATTACTCTGCCCGCTATACAGTAAGGATGAATGAAGAGCTTTTCAATAACTCGGAATACATATACGTACATTAGAGACAATACGGGATTGTACAGTATTGTACTATAACCATTTCTTTTGTTTGTGTTAAGTCATTAAATTATAGCATATAAGATTCTTCCTTCTGATCGAATTTCAGTAAAGACAAACAAAAAAGTAAGTAGGTAAAATTTTAAGTTTACGATTAAAAATAAAAGCTAACGTTGAATAATAAAACAACTCTAACCCTCAAATAGTTAAAAACTTACATTCTAGGCTAATTCATTGCTCTCAACGAATTTGGTTTTAGCGCAACTAAACCACGAATTCAAGCTGTTTCTTTCTAAAAGTTAAACTTTTAACATCTTAATTTTGCATTTATTTTTCGGATAAAAACCTAAGAAAACTGCAGGCGAATAGTTAAATCCTGGTCATAAATTCAATCCCGATAAGAGAATGCGAGCGCGCGTGCATCTCTAGCAAGGATTTAAAAATTGCTTTACCAGAAGTAAACACGAAGAGTTTGTTTAGATAAAATTAATTTAAAATTCAGGCACTTATATGTACAAAGGATTTTTTAAAAATTAAGTTTTTTTTAAAAGAAATCAACTAAAATAGTCAGTAGGTAATAATGCTTCATTCCATTGTATTAGAATCCTTTGACATTTATCTCTAAGACGTATCCAGTTGTTGCTAGTCTTACGCAGACGCTAAGATAAAGTCAAATATTAGTTAGCAGTAAACACGGGATCAAAGAGTTTGGATATTATTTGGAAAGGTTTAGTAATATTATATATAGAGGTAACGGGAATAGCAAGACGTTCTACCCGCTTGTTTGTGATACGCTTGCCCATTACAACGTGGTGCTAATAAAGAAGTTGTACACAGAGCTACTTTGCACTTCTCGTCTTAAGACTCAAGGCATTAAGTCTCGTTACCCCAGTAATTTAGGGGTTCAAGAGGGCCCCTACACAAAAACTCATAGGTCCCAAGCCAACCTCGCCTACTCCAAAAAATGAGGCTCTGGCTCCCCGTCAACCCGCATTGGGCAAGCGGGATGGGAAACGGTCCATATCCTCCCACTTTTGGGGTACGCCTATATTCAATAGTGGACGACTATCGGCTGATGATGGCGAGACCAGTAATTTCACTAGCTACAACGTTCAAACTGATATTAGTAGATAAAAATTATAAAAACAAACAAGTATATGATAAGCAAACAAGGTCTCCGACAATAGTCCGAGGA
>DWLS01001841.1:0-20024 GCA_018246255.1 Pachliopta kotzebuea
ACAGCGGGCGGACAGCGAACGAGAGCTGGCTGGAGCTCGATCGAACGTGTTGTCACTACTGTGGCTCACGGGCGACTTTTTTCTACTATATTAGTCATTAACAAAGAATATTTAGTTGTATAACTATTATAGCTTCTGTGGTAAATTGCACATACTTTGTCAGCCGATGAGCTTCTCTTAAAGATCTCCACACTGATAGGTCATGCTTCATCATCATTTCTACCGATGGACGTCCACTACTGGACAGGAATCTCGTGATGTATTTCACAAAACGTGGTCTTGCACGCTTTGAGCCCAGTGGCTCCCAGCCATGATGCCTTGTTTAATGGTATGGTCATATAATGTTAAGTACATTCCTTTTTCTCCTTATTACTCGTAATATCAATTAAACTTGACACCAATTTGCGCTGTAAGTAAATTAATTAGATGGTAAATATTTATTATAATTATCGCCAATATAGTTGTTTAAACAGCTAACTGTTAAAAAAGTCGTTTATTGAAATTTGCCTTCGCAGAAAGCTGCATCATTTGACATAGAAATTCACTGTTATATTTCGCATAGTGATTTATTTATTGGTTTTAGTTGGTATTTGAGCTTCTCATATCTTTTTTTATTTTATGGTGCAGCAAGGAACAACTCACTGCTGCTTGTAGTATTAACTTGTACGTATTTTATGAACACGTACAACTCTCAGCGCTGAGGTAATCCTTGTCGCTTCGTCAAACTTATTATTGTAAATATATTTGAGTAAAGCATTCTCTGAAACTGTATATATGATTAGGTATGATAGGAGGCTGATAAAGTATGATATAAGCGAATGCTAATGCCAAACGACAAAATGCATAGTAATAGTAAGTAAACAAACGGACGCGAGGACACGAGTCGCCGCGATGTCTAGTGTCTAGCGTCGCAGTGCTTGTAATCCACAATACATTGTGTCCATTCCATTCTAAAGCTGCGTATACATACATAACAATCTGCATTACAGTATAGCGATTTTAAGGATTGTACTAGTCATATTACTGGCTTTAACAAGTTGTGTCTGAAGGCACAAGTTGGAGTAGTGTAAATCTTTCTAAACAGCTTCACATTGATATAGGTCGGCATATTATTTACTATCAAAAAAATTTTCCGCTTTCGTATGACTGATCAGTAAAATTAAATAATAAACAAATAGTACAAATAAGAAAATTTGTTTTGTTATGATGGAATATTTTAGTTATATGGTTACTAACATCATCCTCCTGCTCTGTTCCTAGTCCGTTGGTCGTCAACATAATGTCTTCTGTTATGTTGTAATAAATAGATATCCTTGGGAATGTTATTGTTGCTGAAACGGTCACCTTTCTTTAAGAAGCTCAAGTTGCCAAGAATACCTTATATAGTGATACAGTCATTCCCTAATCGCCTCTTACGACACCTACAAGACAAGAGAGGTATTAATTTCCATTGCCATCACTATTTTTTTTTATGGTTGATAATAATATATTTAATAAAACCATAGCGCCTGTGAACGGAGGTTTAGACTCACTCTGGATCTCCTCGGCGAAGAGCTGGTTGCGGTTGTTTGTACAATGATGAAGTACGTATTATTTATCCACCTTACGAAAGAGCGAACGGACAAGTACGTAAGAACTTGCTATAATATTATTTATTCTGCTGAAAGACCTTGATGTTTTATACGTTAAGTGCCTTTTTGTTTGTTTAATATATTATTTAATTTATAGCATGTGAACAATTTATTACTTATCATTCATCTCTTTTAACTACAGAATTGACATTTAATATTATGATTCTATTAACATTCTTAAAATATACGCTGTTAAAAAGTGTAGACTAAAATCGAGACAATAAAATTTTTCACGAAAATTAAAAAAAATTGTTCTATAGAATCATGAAAAAATAATAAACGTCATCAGAATGAGCATGCTGTTAACACAATAATCACTACCTCTGACTTTCTCTCGAGAGAAACTTGTAACCTCATGTAAACAAAAAATCTGAAATGCATATTGTGATGACTTGTTAAGTTTTATATACTTTATTTCTCCATTGTTTACCTTTTTGTTAGTAATAACAGCTTAAAACGTTTCATTGCAAAATGAAGTTTTATGTACTTATAGTTTATGGTTTAATAACAAACCGTAGTTTCATCATCATCATAATCTTTGGCAGTCCACCGCTGGACATAGGCCTCTCCCAAGGAACGCCACTTAGCCCGATCTTCGGTTACTCGCATCCAGTTAGTTAAATATAATAGAAATTAGTATACGAGATCCTACATTTAAAATCAGCGATAATTCTTTAAGAATTATTGATTTTATTTAAACAAATGAATAATTCTTTATTTCAGACGTAAGGTCCATATTAGGTTAGTAAAAGTTAGTAACAGTATACAGCTTATTTGTTAAAGTAGTTATGTTGGTTAGTTACAAAATTCTAAAACTTATCTTATATTAACAACATCTCTCATGACTTCTCTATAAGAAGTTTACCCTAATGGTTTTTAAGAGGACAATCAGGTATAAAAGCTATCATCATAAAGATGCTCATCATCATCGTCATTTAACCCTATCATAATCGTTTATGTAATTTGGTAACAAAGTAACCTCTGACCGCACAATCTCGCCACCATGAACGTTGATGCGCTCACCATTAACGGCTAATGTGTTAAAAGCAAGTGCCTTTTCGTGTTTGTTTTACTCTAATGATAAGATTGAAGAATTTAACGGCATCTGTTTCAAGTAACAAGTTAAACGGAACTTTTACAAGGTATTTCATAATCGTGGTTGTGTAGTTGAACACTGTCGTTGGCCGCGGCCCCATACCTTGGACCTCAGAAATCGTGGGCGCGTGGATGGTAACAAGTAGGCAGGCGTGACTGTCTACATTACACTGTTACATTTATAATCAGAGATGAGTAGGCGCGGCCACTAACTCGACGATTTGTTACAAAAATTCCATTAAATCAAAAACGACATCAATTTTTTTTTGTATTATTTAATGCGGAATTTAGTCTCAAATAGTATATTATGAATGAGTGAGAAAAATCATGTAGAGGAGGGATGTAATTAATTAAAATAATATTAAGTATTTAATTAGTAAGTCGACAAATATGTCTTAAACAATTGAAACGGTGGGATATACAACACTTGCATCGCTTTTTTGAGCTTTGAAATGAACATGAAGTTTACATAGTGGTAAGTGAAAAGTTTTTTTTTAAATGATGAGGCGACGAGACGAGCAAGGCGTTCACCTGATAGTAAGTGATACGTCCGCCCATAACAACGTGTTGCTGGTTAAGTTGGTATACAGTGTACCTCATCGCGTTCATCCCCTTGAGATATAAGTTCTTAGGTCTGGTTACTCTAGTAATTACACTAGCTACAACACACTACAAAACCTGGACATAGTAAAGTTAGCACACCACTGTTTGTGGGAATTCTTTACCACGAGTAAATTTTGTTGTTTTAGACGCTATCTGTACTGCTGTAGTTTAATGTCGTTAAATATTATTATTATAAACATTTATGGTAACTAACTTCTTAGCTAAGTTAAAACTTTTCTGACTAAAAGTAGGGGGTTAAACTTCAATCGTAATGAGCTAACTTGTTAAAGAACCACTAGAGAGAGTTCTATTTTCGGAGTGAATGATGAGGTGTCCACGGTTCGGTGCCGAGTATCCGAGGCGCTTAATTACTGAGGCGGAAGGGCGCGTCAAAGATTAATGTCTTTCATCCTTAGAGAGCACTTCCTACTTGTTAATAAGATATTAACTCATAATAACATCATGACTCCTGTTAATTCTGTATTAAAGCGTATTCCTAAAATGGATATTTTTTTATAATTCATAAGATAGGGTGCTAACAATCAAATAAATAGAAATATTTAAAATTTGCACCGTTGTATCTATATTGCATGTAAGCAATTAAATTGCTGTTTTTGTTATAATGGACAACGGTATTCTTCGAGATGAGTGTTCATATTTTTCTTTAAAAAGAGAAAAATAATTACCCGAAAGTAAAAGCAATATTACAATATTTATACTCAATGATTAATTTCAACTAAGTTTAAACACAACCATTACATTGTACACAGTAATTTGCGAAATTTTCCGGCACAGATTAAAACAAAAAAAAAATATTATTGTCTATATCTAATAAAGATTTTAATCGTTTATTGAGCGGACCAAAACTAAGTTTGATTAAAACATTTGTATTCCTGCACCCAATCATATTAACAAAAATTATATACAATAAAACAGCGAAAATATTCACTTTTTAAAATATTGTTATTAATACAGATTAAACTTCGGTTGTTTTATGCTGTATGCAGTCATTAAAAATACTCCGTGAGTTTCTTATTTATTTAAGAGTTTAATATGGAAATAAAATTAATGGCTAGACAAACCTCAATAGTTTGAGCACCGGCTTTTAATTATGAAAGAAATTAAAAGCAAACACGAGCGGCGCGGGCTTGCCGCATCGCTGCCATTAATTGAGTATAATTCTCTCTTGTTTTTCTATTCGTGGCTGCGTTTGGCGCCCGAAGATTTCTCTCCGTAATTTCATGACGCGCCAATTGCCGCAATTGTTCCGTCAAATGTTTATACCCGTGGACGTCCTGCTTACCGACCGGATATTCACTAATTTTCATTAACCGCACAGAAGAACATAGTTTCGTATGGGACTGCTCATTTCGTTTGATTAATACTACATTTATCACATTAAATCTAAGAGCGTTTGGAACTTGCTCGGCAAGTATTTTTTACTGCTACTTCGAAGATAACTTTGTGGAATTCGTATTCAAGTGTGATAAATTACGAGATAGCTATTGTATCTTGAGTACTGTATAACTAAATTAACAAATCATTTGCAGTTGGTATCTTTTAAGTGTTAAATATTTATGCAATAAAATCCGTGCACGATTGTTTCAGTTATAACATCTTTATGTATTTTTTTTTAATATTTGCCTTTTCTCGAAAAAATAAAATACACATTTTTTATACAGAACTGGAAAACTATTAAACAAGTATTCATCAAACCTAAAAATTTTTTTTTTTTTATTCTCCTATTTGAATCTGTAACAGGCAAATCGATAATTTTAAATATTTTATGCCGTCGATAAATTTTACTTTCGTGTTTCAAATATGATCAAATAAAAATCATTGTAGGTAATCATTAGTGATGATTATGAAATGAATTTTTATTATGACAATCTCCGTCCACTTCATTATCATTTCCTTCCTTCTGTTCAACAACTGTAATCAATGAAAATCTGATGAGAATAATAATTCTCATGAAATCTTCATTAATGTTTTGTATTGAAAATTATAAATTTTAGGGAAGATTTTTTTATAACGTAAACCTTATTCAAAATATAAACTGAAAATACAATAATAATATAAAAAGTGGGAAATTAGTATTTATTTCAATTACCAGAATAAGTCAGTGGATGTAAATTTTACTTTAGTTATAAAATGTAGTCATCGTAATATATGCAAATTGTTTGTGCGTAATGTTTTATAATATACTTGATTCATTGATTAGGATAATACGAAGTGGTTTCGCCCTTCCCGCCTACTTATTACCCACTCACTACTGATTAAGCTGCCTTCGTAATTAACTTATTTACGACTCTTTAATTGCAAACTCCTCGCTCATTGATTAGTGGTCGTGTTACACATACTTTTTTATATGAAATGAGTATGATTTATTTATTAGCTGTGTTTATACGACTCATTATTAAGATTATAAAGGTTTTGATTAAAAAATAACAATTTTTGTTTATAGACAAAGCAATTCCTGCGAGGTTTGAGTATTAGAAACTGAAATTATAATTTATTTTCTTATAGCGCGTTGCTCTTTTTTTTATCAATGGCTAGGAACGCCTTTGTGTTCCTAATGAAGCTGTCAATAAGCGAGCGTCCTTGAGCTGAACTCCTTCGCCCTCGTCGACGGGCCACCCACGCACCGCGATATATTTAATTGAATGCCTCAACAAGAAAATGCGCATTCAGAAAATTTAATTATCCTTCTCGAAAAGTTTGTGTGTTGTCTTTAACTTGACGAGACGAGCAATACTTTCTCATTATTATATGTGAGGCTCCTGTCTACTACTAATAAAGGTTGTGCTAATTAGGATATTTATACACCACACCACATCGACTTCGACTAGAGACCGTCTAGGTAGGTACTACCGCAACTCCCGTTTGTACCACTAAACAGTAGTTAGCATTACTGTGTCTTCGGTTTGAAGGGCTCTGTAAGCTAGTAAAATTACTGGGGTAACGACACTTAACACCTTGTGTCTCGCGCTCGTCTCAGACGTAATATAAGTCTCGTTATTCTATTATTAGGCCAAATTACCTTAACGCGTCATATTCCAAATTCTTACATTTTCCTGAGATATAAATGTATTTTTCACAGTTAAACAATTTCTTATTTTAATGGATAAAAAAATTTGCTGTCCTAAATTATATGAGTGGAGAGTCTTTGAGTGTGTTAAATTTTTTGGTGTGAAGCTTTGACAGTCAGAAATTAGAATTTTAGGTCAAGTTTTCTTTTTCGCCACGGTCTACATTTCATTCAATGCAATTTTGAGCTTCACTAGAGCGAGGTAACAAAGGTGTTTCCTATTTGCTGTGTAAATTTTAGGCCATGTGAAGGAACGCCCCGAGCTATTTTATGAAACCTTATCTACACAGAAAGACGGAGAGCTAATTTTATTTAGAGATTCGATTTCATACACCTACATACTATGTCGTGAAGGTTTTAAAATGTATATTTTACTTAATAAAATTTATACTATTTGAATATTGAAATTTGAGATAAATTTCGTTGAATGTTATGTTCACGAATTTTGAATCTCTTAGTGATAAAGCTGTTAGTCAGAGAATGCCAAGAAAAAAAAAGAACATTTCCGACGGTAAGTCTCTTGCTGGAGACTTTCTGAGTAGTAACCATCACAAGCTCATTATATATAAAACGATGAATGCATCTAACACTGGTCTACTGTCTCGTTTTTTAAAGTACCCATATGCAGTTATCCGAAAAGCATGAGTATCAAAATGATGGTCATTTAATTAAGAAAAATAATAACCATATGAAAAGGAAACGCCGTGACATAAACAATTTTCGTCTTTAGTATTTAATAAAGACGAATTAGCACCGGCACGACACAACCGACGAAAGCCCACGCCGTTCAAGTAATCTTTTACAACAAATGAGGTTTGTTTTAAGAAATATCTCTTAAGAAATTGAAGAAATCAATATCCACTTAGTAAGTAACGTTATGTCTTCTTATATATTATTTTATACCAACATTAACGAACGGTACAGAAGAAAATAACTAGTATTCAAATGAACAATTTTTTATTATTACAACAGCAGCGGTGCCTTCTCTAAGAAGGATAATCAATACTTAATCAACCAAGCTGGCCCAAAGTGGGTTTAAGGACGTTGGAAGTCTCAAGGGTTGTTTTATATACTTATAACATTTTAATTTAGTTCCTATGATCACTTTATTTAGAAGCTTAAGTTCAGTAGACCAAAATCACGAATCTCTAACAAGTGATCTATCAAATATATGTAATATATGGATATATTTCATAGTATTTGCATCACATCAATGTTAACTGTAATCATCGTCGAATTATTGTTGATTGTCAAGATAAATATAAAAAATCTAAAAACTATTGTTTTGTGTGTTTGCCTTGCAGATACTAAAGTAATGTTGAACGAAATCGTAATCACTATGTCACTTTGTTGTGATACAAAAAATATAATAACCTTGTCGTTAACAAGTGAATACGTGTGTTATCTTGTAGTCTTGTATTACTAAACATTCCCAGTTTTCTGCTTGTAAATGTGTACAGTAGTACTTAAGGCGGATCAATCAGCACTTCCGGTCCGCCTCTCATCGGTGGGTCTCCCGCGTGGGCGCCCCACGTGGCGCGCGATGCCTCTTGCTGCGTACACCACAACCATTCACAAAGGTTTAGTGAATGGCCATAACCAATTCACAACGTTATTAGACTCTGCATAGAATAGTTTCGCCGGTTTTGTAAACCGGCCGAAGTGCGTGCGGTGTGGGCGAACTCGTTTGTAGCACTAGAAAATGGTTTTAATAAACCTATTTATTTACGTTATCGATTCAGTTGATTGCAATATCTACAACTTTTTAAATCGTACATTTATACTTTAATATAGAGAATGTCTCTGTAGTGTTTCATATATTTCAGTGTATTAAATCAGTAACGATTTTAAAAGTAAATTTTGTACATAAAATATCGATTGTATTTACGAATATACATATGGTTCATAGAAAATACCAAATGCTACTAAATTACGCGAATAAATTTTCGTCATTGATATGATACAATTTTTGTGTTAATTCTAAAATAATCTTAATACAATGAGAAGTATTTATGTCAAACTGTATCTGTATAACTTGTGTAGTAGTTACTATTGTTTCTTTGTTGCAACGTAGTAGTCCATTATAAAAGACATAATGCACGGAGCACTTAAAATCTATTATTATCCCGCTCGGGATTGTAAATAACGAGCATGGCGAATACGGGCGTTCAAATGATTAATTGCCGACCTATATTATATCAACTAACATACAAGTCGTGACTAACGTAACTAAGTGCAATTGCTTAAAACTTTATTCATGGGCTCCATTGGCTTCTAATCATATCCTCATACATAATCATAAAACTGTGTTTAGGTTTCAATTATAATGTCACTCAACAAAGAATTTATATCAAATAAAAAAGAAATTTTCGTACACTGGAACCAACAGCAAAATTCATTAAGATTATTATTACAAAAGCATTTTTAAAGATGGTACAGTACATTTTCGCAATTTTCTGAAATTAAAAATGTCCCAGAAATGAATAAGCCTTTTTCCAGACGGCATTAACTAATTGCAAGGCTTAGAATTTTGTGTATAAACAAATATGTGGAAAGCTTTTCGACAACAATGACCGCCGGAGCTGCCCTCCGGCGATGAACTCTGGCGGAGAACGCTCGTTACCGGAGAATTCCCGTACAAGAATAACGAAGTAGGTCGCTCACCGCCACAATCTTTTTTACGCCACGGATGTAGGTTAAGGACTGTCGCCGACTTGTTTCAATTAAGATGTATTTTAACTTGAAACATGGCTAAGGATTCCGGACACTGAAACACTTGAATCCATTTTGATAGAGCTCTTATTATATATATGAAAATTGATGGGATAAATTAATTGAGATCCCTAGTCTCTCTGATTAGACCGGTAAGTGCAGTATCTATATTTGGGTAAATATAGAAGACATCATAAAACATTTTTATATTACCCTGTCTCTTGTAACTTTTCTTTATATTGTGTATGAACATTAACATAATTTAATCAATTTTTAATTTGTATGTTCAATCCATCGATTAAATATGAAAATATAGTTAATATACAAACCGTCTGCGAGTTTCAGTTGGAGTAATAATACAAATTAACAAATTTCGTGAAAACGAGAACAAAATTGTAAAATTAAACAAATTGTGAAAGAAATTATCGTTTTAATCTAGCAATATAAATTTTCTGAAACCAGAAATAGCAAGGAGTGACTAACGAATTTCGGCCACCGTTCATAGTCAGATTAAGTGCGCTGTCACTAAATGAAATTCCGTCGCTGAACACGACCCCCGTGTCACGGTGAAAAAGGAACAAACTTTGCTTGCGTCACTGCAATGTTAGTGATGCCTTGTTGCAATTGTAAACTATCGATAAATATTATTCATTTATTTAAACAGTTAACTTTAAATACCTGTGTAATAATAATCAATATCAAACAGCGTCAACAACGTTCTAATAAAAATATTGTCTAAATGACTTATATTCTAATACGACTTTCATTTATCTATAATTATTTATTGTAAACCAATTAATCATGTACGAATATATTTTCCTCTGAAGTGAGATAACAAAGTATTTGTTTTGTATTCACTACATTTTCCGTGTAATTCTATAGCGTGATAAATATTCCTACCCCGTGGAAACCTTTCCCGTTTATCACATTTGACACATATTATATGCATGAACAAGTTAGGCCCCCGCACATCTGACAGGAGCTATTAATTTACATAAACGATTATATCCCTGCTGAATAAATATGGCGGTTTGTTACGAGTAAATATACTAAGTTCATAATATAAAAATGTTTAAATATTTCTATTAAGATAGGCATCCTCATTAAGCGTTAATAAAAAGAAAAAAAAGGTATCCTCATCAACAGTCTGCGGCAATCTATTGTTAGACATAGGCGTAGTAGACATACAAGATAGATATATAGGTTTTTGTTTTAAATGTTAACTGACAAAATAAGCAGAATGGTCACTAGTATGTTAAACGATGCGGCTCGGGATAATAACGCGTGAAGTGCATACTTTTAGCTACAGTTCTTATAAAACATGAATACTAATGTTTGTGTACTATAGCTTGAAGTCTGAAATAAGTTTGTTTGTCAGACTTAGACAGCAACAGACATAAAAAATATGTCGCTGAAATTTACAGGAAATCCTTTGAAAATAATATACCTGCTTACTGTGAAAAATATATGAAAACTAATCGTTTTGAAAAATACCTTCGCGCTCTTATGCTGCATGTGATAGAAAGTAATGATCTCTTAGGTTGATTTAAAAGTTTTTGTTTATTTACATATAAACTTGTTTATAGTAGGAAAATTCTGCATTGTACGCTTCTGCGCTTTGTGAACAATAGACGTGACGTGCTGCACTCTTACCATCTAAACGACCACGATGCCCTTCTCAAAACTCTCAATCAGTAGTACTACGGGAACGCATTCAGATACTTCCGCTGTCTCAATTCTTACCAGAGCCCCATTTCAAAACTACTTTTAACTTTTTGGTTGTTGCTACGAAAGTCTAATAGGTACTATAATAACCGATAAAATTACTATTATTAATATTGTAGTACCACGTAATGGGTGAAATCATTTTCATACCAATTCATACACATTGTTACATTGAACGATTGTGCGTGTAACCGACGCCTTGTAGACTTAGTGTTTATTACATAACGCGACAGTCACTTGATAACGCAAGTTGACAGCAGCTCGTAGATTAGATAGTTGACACGAGGTAAACTAAGTTACAGTTTAACCATAACGCATCCAATCGTGTTAACATCACTAACCACTAGCGACGGTTACGTCCGACGCAATACTTATTTTAATATTAATACATAATATTTACTACTTTGATTTTGACTTTTTGGTTGATTAGGACTATTTAAACAATATTTACTAATATTTATGAGCTACAGTAATATTATTAGTTCTGTAAATGGATTTGCAAATGGAACAGAGGCGTAAACTATTGGTTGATTGACAGTACGCGTACTTTCCTTTTGATTTCATCTTGCTTTTATGTCTTTATTATAAGTAAAAAATCTGTTATTTTACATTACTCATATTTACTACACTGTACTTTACTATATACTTGCGATTTGCGTCTTGAACTGTAGTTGAATGTTTTATTTTTCAAGAATGAACAAATTTTGTATTTATTATCATTTATTGATCAGTGCTGCAGTACGACTCTAAAAATGAATTTAGTTGTAATGGTAAAGTACCCGTAAGAAATAAGCCTGTTTATTTGTCTCTTAAAACTTTTCTTGTCATATTTGTTTGGAAGGTTGTTCTGTTCAAATCCTTCACTCTTCGTATTATTAAGCGATACGGTTTGGCCTAATGCGACGAATATTTGATTATCAAAAACGAATGGCAAATGTGTATTAAACATTAAAACTACAACAAAATAAAAATAAGATCTAAGTATATAAATTCATCATCAATTTAATATTATGTTATAATATGTGTGAACAAAATTACTGTTTTAATGTAATGATATTACTTTGGACGTGACACGGTTAATCGTTTCTGGAATTATAAAATTTACAATGATATTAAAGTCGACAGCTTAAGTAAACCAAGTCGGAGCTGTTGTGATTTGTAAGGGGCGCAACTTAAATACAAACAATTAGCAGTACAACAAAATTTCCACTCAACATTAATATGGAATGAGTGTTTTAAAGGAAATTCAACTTTAAAGACCAACAATTTTATGATAAAACACTAATAATCGGTCTATTGTTTAAGAAATTTAATAAGGTAAATATAATTATCCCAAGTAAAGAACTAAGACAGTCTTATAAAATTAGACAATTTAGTTTATACAGAGTTTTTAAATGCTGTGAAACAATTAGGTGTATCAGTCAAAACAGCGCGGGATGGATTGCCAGTTAAGCTTTCGGTGAAGGAAACTAACGAGAAAAAATCCACATTTTTAACAGCTTTTAGGTAAAAAATGTCGTCATCTAATCCGCACTAGACCAATGTGATGAATAACGGCGCTGATATTGTTTTTGTAAGAAAATACTCTAAATTCCAATAGTGGATACCATAAGTGTAAGCATTTATTCAAAGCGGAGATTTTTCAAAACTTATCCTTGATAGTCGAAGAAGAAAATATTTTTTGGCATTTATCCTAGTTTTCTTTTTAACATTATTTCTATATTTTTTTACGTAATCTATGGATTATTCAGATGAAAAGAAGAAGTCGTGGCCTCTTGTTAAATGACATTCTAATATAAACACGTTATAATCACTCTAATAAAACAAAGGTATACATCAACAGGCCCTTCTTTCGCTATACTATTTCAATCAATGCTATTTCTAAGAATTTGTTCGCAATGGAAACGTAAAATCTAAATTAATATATTCCCGTAACTTTTATCGCTGACAGTTACTTTGATTTCGATAAGACGGAATTAATTTCATGGAAATAGTAATGATTGTATAATGGCGAGAAACTGGAATGAATGAGATAAACCAGCTGCGGAGAAAATATTTAGTTCCTGGAACATATGATTATATACTAATATGTACATTGAATACATTTCGCAGTTTGTAAAAGTTAAATTAGTTATTGAATTGGAGATTACATATCGAGTAATGATGGCAAAACAAACATGTTTCGGATCAAAAGAAGGGTTGTTCAGTAATATTCACTGGTACCGGTAATACCACTGCAGTATCTATTTTTAGTATCTATTTATTTTATATATTATACTTTATCTAGCGCCATATTGTTATGGGCACATGTAACCATAAAGTAGACGAGTGTCCTGCTCGTCTCGCTTATACTCTAATAAAAAAAATGTTGCAGTTACTTTAACCTAAGTAGATTAAGGATTTAATATGTGGTAAAATAAACCTTATAGCTGTGTGTCTGTTTACGAGAAATACTTTACAATTTATATGTAGTAATGTCATATATTGTTTGTATTATACTTCATACTTCTCGGTAATGTGAATCGGCTCCGACATGCCATCACGTTCAATGGATATTGACCCAGCGCTTTCTACCAGAGTATAATTGGAACGGTATACTAACAAAGGGTGATTACACGGTTAATTAATAACTTATCATGGAGATTAACATAACTAGTGATAGCCTTGTTGCCGTAACGCAGCGTCTATTTCTCCTGGTAAACAAACACTATACAAATTTTACCTTGTTTCATATTTGAAGGATGTAGCTACTAGGTTAACAAGTTTTAATATCTCATGTTTCAAGATGAGTACATTATGGTGTAGTGTATGTCATTGGAACTAGCTATGCCCTTACTAGCGGGCTTTATCTGCACCATCAGATACATGTCTTGGTAGTTTGTATGAAATAAAATTAAGTTCCAAATAAATAGTTTGTCTACGGATTTGAAACCGTAAAACTTATCCGAGAGCAAAGTGCTGATTTAAAGACATTGTACTGTTCCATTGGAAGACATTATTTTAACGTTTCGTCTTCGAGATTTTAGATGTATTATGAAATAATAGTGATTAATTGGAACAACTCTTTACTTTAAGACTTGCATTGGATTCGCTTATTAATTGACCAATACAAAAAGGCATACATAGTTTGTTTGTACACAAAGAAAAAAATCTATTTTCTTTTTATATACGTCGGTGTACCGAAAAAGTTCACATAAGATCCGTAGAAGGCGGAAACTTTCTTTTTAACAGCTTTTTTTGAGTACCCTTTTTTACCTCTTGCCACTTTAGAAAACTTCGCCGGTACTTCGCTCCACTTAAGCCCCAACTAGTCTGGCTACGACCATAATTGTGAGTTCAGTTCCTTGATATTTTATTTTCTACTGGACGAATTATTATTTTTAGGGCTTCCAATACTTATTAAAAATGGACAATACCTTTTATTTTTTAATTGATTTTAGTACTTTTATAAAGTTTAAAAATCTAAACCGAATGCATGACGCCAATTTTTACGCGGCGGTACATTTAGCTCTTTGGTAGAAACATGACTTGTTAATTTTCGATTCCTTATTAATTTTACGATATACATCGTTTTTTACAAAGTTTGCTCATAGTCTGTCTAAAAAGGAACTTATTACCAATTCTATAATAATAATAAACTTTTCATCTTCAAACAAAAATATCAAAAATAGTATATTTCGATCTAAAGGGGCACCATAGTCAATATAAAAATAATGTCAATTAAATGGCTTCTATTTAGCTATTTTTTAATGCCAAAACTATTAACCCATTATTACCTTAGTTTATTTATTTAAGAATAATCCTTCCGTATTTTAATTACATATAAGAGTGAATTAAGACATTAAATGCATTTGCTATTAATTGAATGATAATGGTATTTATGACAATGATAGAAAAATTACTTCATTGCACAGGACATTTACTCGGTAGATTTATATTACATTACATCTAACACTGTCAAAAGTTACCACACCAATTTTAATTAAATAAATGTTAGGTTTCTTGTGATAGAAATGTTATTATACAATCATTAACATGACCGAACTTGCCGCGAGTTGCATTTGATGTGACAGTTTTAATTGAAGAGCGTTGAAATTTACTTCGTCCGTTCGGTCCCCAGCTGGAGATTGTGCTCGTAACTCCCGTAGGAATTTGCAAGTTGGAGATCAGGGCTGTCGAGTTTACGACGAGGTAGATCAGCAAAAATAACAAATTACGTCCATTTGAGCATTTCTCACCAGTTATTTATCTCATTCGCGGTATTTAAGACAAGTCTATCAGTCCAGTTTTCTTTTTTTATAAAGCCAATGAAGCTTTTAAATCATATGAGATTAAAACGGATGGACTTCATGCTTATGAGTGTTATTCAGTCACTCGAGGACGTGAATGTGATCTAATTATCTTATTCCATAGGATTTCCTGTTAAATTCGTAATCGTTATCATATTCAAAATCCAAATATATCTTACCTGTTTCTAATTTTTTTTTAGGATCAATATACTTCATTTATTCACATACGAGTAAATGTTTGTTTACTTTCATATATAATCTGTGTAGTTTGAAAATAATACAGCAAATATTTTGTACACTTTTTTAACATTTTCGTGCTAGAGCGCATAGTACGTTCAATAAACTCATGACTAGCAAATAATTATAGTATACAAGCTAGAAAACATCGGGTTTTTAGTAGATTCTGAATAGACGCACGTCTATGACGTTTGTATTTAAAATAGTGAAAAAAGAGAATCTTTCTAATTTGTTCCGTATATATATACATTAACTTCATTAGCTAAATTTTTAGCCTTTTTTTTAAATTTACCTTCTACTTTCATTATAACTTTTCATTATTGCAAAAAATATTTTGCCATCCCCAGTAACAATCGGCGTCTCCTTGCCTACTATCGGAGCGAGCTGACGCAGACACACGTCTCTCGAAAATTAAAAATCTCTCTGCATTTGCATTAATGACGGCTAGATTAAAATTTTGGAAGCACTGTCTCCGGGTATAAAACAATTTTTTTCCACTGCATAATTATTCATTACAAATATTAAATGAGTTCATTTTAATTATATTTTCAGAACATCATTACTTTTAGTTAATGTAGTCAATATTATTTTTAAAAGAATTAAAGTTTATGTATATATGTAAATGTATATATATACGGTTACTGTATACAATAAGGGCCCGGTGAACGCAGTTTCGTTTAGCGCTCTTTTATTTTAACCCGGAGATTCCTCGAAGATTGCAGCGCTAAGTATCCACATATGTACATAGCATATCTAAAACAGAGTAGTTATGTTCCTGATTGGTGCGGTACGGGTGCGGATCGGTGCTGTACGGATGCATTTTTATCATTTGAAACAGCAGCTAGTCTTTCTAATGATAAGCTCGAGGAATTAACTGAAGTCTGCAAGAAGAAAACAAAAATAAAGATAGTAGTTATTTCGAAGAAGAACAAAAAGAGTTTTAGATGACGTTTGTAAAAAGGAGTATGACTAGTATAACTGAAATTATGTACCATTGAGCTGAAAATGATCCAAATTTTGACAACAGTTCAAAAGCAAAACGGGATGTTATAGACGCTTTATCCTCTTATCAATAACTCCTAACAGAACGCAAATTATATTAGATGCCTTCTTGACAAAAAGGTAGAAAATTGGAAACACAGAATAGATTGAATGACTTATAATTTTATTTGTTTTATAAGTATATTTGTTTAATTTGTTTTAATTTTTGTAGGCAAAAGATGTTTGGTTTTTTTTGGTAAAAAAACGTATTAAATTTAATGTCTAAGCAATTTTCTGTTAATTTTGTCCTAACTCCATTATTTACCTGTTAAGATAACCTTTGTTAACGCTGTTTCGCATTACGCTCTACGTTGAAGGAACGTATCCTACACGTTAAGTGGGGTTTTACTATGTACAGCTTTTCTCGTATTTCGCTAAGTAGTAAATTGTTTACAATCACACACATTTCCATCGCGACGTCATCGTTCTACTAATACTAATTAACTACTAATTGGTTATTTATCTCTTGACAAAACTATGAAATGTACGATATTTTATTTTAAAAATTGTTTCTGGTTTGTACGTTAGATATTTATTGGTAGTAATAGATTAACGGTTTTGATATAATTATTAAACTAATATTTTTCCCATCTTTAGGTTATTTCGGGAAGTATTTAAATAAGTACAATGGATCTTACATACCGCCGGGATGGCGCGAATGGGGTGGCCTCATCATGAACTCCAAGTACTACAACTACAGCGTCAATATGAACGGGAAGAAGATCAAACATGGCGATGATTATCAACGGGTACTATTCATTATATTTATGGAAAAGTGTAAATTTTCGTTTGGTTTTTAAAAATGTTTAGTTGTTATTTTGCTACTACCTCTATGATCAGGTTTGAAGTGTTTTGTGCTTAGAATAATTATAGGGACTACCAACATTTTTTTTTTCGGATGATATCGATGCTTCGGCCACTATTATGGCCGCGAAAGTTTCATCGGACCCTGAGCTCGCGGATCCGGACTCCGCGAGCTGAAAAGTATATATATACATATATATAAATTATATAAGGGAGAGGAGAGAAACGAGGGAAGAGGATTTGGGGAAGGAGGAAGAGATGGGAAGAAAAAAGAGAGGGATAATAAAGTCGGTTACGTTCAGAACCACGTGCTCGGTGAAACATGATTAATTATTTGTTAAACATTGTATCTATCAACTAGGTCCAAATCCCCACGCCCTTGCGATGGAAACTCCTTCTGATAAGGCAGAGGTGTTTTATATATATATATAGTAAAATTGAATACTGTAATCTATTGATTTACAATTTCAAGTTATAGTAACATTATTTGGTATTATTGGCAGTTGAGATATTAAATTAAGAACTAAGATTAGTATGTTAGTATTCATCGGTCATTAGTACTATTAAGATCGAGCCCTGCTCGCTTTCTTGCTCTTGTCCAGGGTCTGTGGAGGCGGAGGCGGCTTCGCTGATATGTGACGACTGTACAACCTGAAAACAGTAAAGTTTATGTTTCTATACAAATACTGTACAACTGCTTTGCTTGTGACATTAGTATCCATATGATTCCATTGTTCATTTATTTATTTATTCCTTCTTACACCTAGTGTAAAGGCAGACTTAATGTCATTGGCATTATCTTACAGTCTACCTTAGGTGATGCAGAGATGTTATGAAATAGGCAGGTGCTGCATCGAACAGTTAAAATAAAAGGTTTGTGATAGTACATATGAAAATAATATTAAATTATATGATAGTACATACACAACATTAAATTAGACACATAAAATAAATGTTATATACTTAATATAGATATATTAATAATACATAATATACTCATATACATATAATAACAAAAAATGATAAATAAGTAATGTACATACAAATTTATTTATGAGTAACCAATTATTACTTTATTTAAGAGAAGTTCCCAGACTTTTGATTTAAAGTTGTTCCGATTGGTAACTGTAAAATTATCATATGTGGTAAAGAGTGGGTACTTTAGCAGATGAGCAAAGTGGTTTATGTGGTAGCTGTTAGAGTAGTCTCTATTTTTTTCTAAAGGATAAATGGATAAACAAGCTAACAGTTCATATAGATACTGGTCAATGACAACTATGAACAGTCACAACAACCGTGGGGTCTTAGCCGAGTTGACAACCTATATTACTGGTGAAGATATTTGGCAGCCAGAGTATTTTGATCAAATACACTTCACCGTATATTGTGCTTAAGTTATTAAAGAAAATGAACATGATACTCTTTCAGGATATAATTCTAAATCAAAATCATATACTCACACTCTATAAGTTTCCGATCGCAAGTAATCCAACACGTGAGATTGGCCCAACTTAAGCTGATCCTCAATTGGGGGCACCCAGAAATTGCCCTCAATCCTCAGCACGGACTTGTTGCTAGCCAGGTCGAGGGAACCTGTGCCGTAATAATTTTGTTTTTTATTTATTTTAATATCATCATTAAGGTTATGATAACAAGACAAGCAAAGCATTCATAATTTGGTAAGTGATATACTTGCCCATAACTATGTGGGCGTCTCCAAGAAAAGAGTGAAGAGGCACTTATTGGGTTGATGCGCTATATCATCATAGACCATATCATCACTTAACACCAGGTGGAATCGTGGTCAAGCAGATATTAGATGTTTAGTCTCCATTACCTTAGTAACTTCACTAGCATTTAGCACCCTTCAAACCGGAACACAGTAATGTCTGTACAAATGTGTTTGTTGGCTGCAGTTGTATGTATCTAGATTGTCTGCATCAACAGAAACTTACTACTATTAATTATATTTATTTCTACTACTGAATAAAAGACTTTAATACCTAATATAGTTATTAACTTATTAACCAATTGACTGCCAACTATGAGATATTTCGTACTGTTTTTTTTTCAATAAAAATACTGCAAATGTCATTGCAATATTATATCAGTAATTTTATATTCTTATATTCTCTAAAAAATCATATTTTCTTTACAATAAAACGGTGGCGTTCAGTCAATGAGTTAATAACTATATTATTTATTAATATTAAGCTTACCAATTTCTGGAGGCAACACAACAAGTCGGTTTCCCTGCAGGTGCAACTCTCTAAGTCTCGACAGCTGACACAGTTCATGTGGCACTTCTATCAAATCATTCTCGCGCATCGAAAGCTGGAAATGACAACAATAATGGTTTTAATACTTAGTAAAGTCATCAGAACAGCTACTGCAAATATGTGATACCAAAAGTAGAGTAGATATGGTGAAGGTTTTAATTAGTCTTCAAGAATCGTTATTTAAACGACAATGTCTGTCCATCAACAATTTTCAATCTCTAGAACTACAAGGAGTAGGAGGTGGTGCTTAAATTTGTCATACAGACAGATCTCGCTTAGATAAAATCGAAGCCGTTGGAATTTTGGCTTTGTCAGTAACTCCTTTACTGTTCAGGCAGCAGGATTCTGGAACTCCTCGCCTGTCAATATTAGAAGAGCTCCAAACAAAGAATTTTTCAGGAGACTGGTGAAAGGGTACTTTTTGGAATCATAGGAGTAGTTTATCTTATATGTTTTACTTATTTATGTACATATGTATTTATTTATGTACTTTCATATTTTTGTATATATATGTCTATAC
>DWLS01001842.1:0-20020 GCA_018246255.1 Pachliopta kotzebuea
TAGTCGGAAGGCGCCAGATCTGGAGAATATGGTGGATGTTGCAGTACGTCCCATTCAAGCTGTAAAAGTTTTTGGCGGGTGACCAAACTTGTGTGAGGTCTCGCATTATCGTGGTGGAACACTACACCCTTCCTGTTGATTAATAGATTTATTGCGGCGTGTTTCAAAGTTAAAATCGGTTATTTGTGTAATTGTTTTACGTTTAAAAGTCCTTACCGTCGTGCATGGTCAGCGGACGAGTCTCCAGGAATATCATGGCGTGAACGGCGAGCTGGCGGAGGCTCTGCGCCTGCGCCGGCAGCGCCACCGAGGACACGCGCCGCGCCCGCCCTGATCGGATGTTGCCCACGCTGGCGGTCGTAAACGATATCGGTAACGTAGCGATAACCAACAGCGGAATAACGTGAACATCATTGCGTACGTAAAAGACTCAGAGGAGGAAGTCGGCACATCCGTTTTTATACAAAGAGTAAAAACTCGTGCAACGGTCACCTGGGCCGGAAGACGGCGGAGGCGCGGTGCGGCGCCTGCGCTCCGGGGGCCGGCTGCGGCGAGGCCGCGCGCTTGCTGTACTGCATCTTGATACGCAGCGTCGGCTCCGTGCACGAAAACATCCTACACAATCAGAAACAGATTGCTATTTCAATTTCGCTTCAGTTTCTGCCGTTTCGATCGCGACGCACCTATACGGCTGCCCCGTCTCCAGCTTCCACATCAGCAGCTCGGAGGCGTAGGAGGCGGTCGCCATGGTGAGCGGGACGCGCGCCGCCGCCGCGAGCACGTCGTCGCTGTGCCTCGTCTCCCAACTCTTGCCGTGCGAGGACAGGCCCGTGTCCTCGAACTCCGTGACGTGCCGGTTCCAGCCCACTGCCAGGATCCTGCTCCCGGTCGTTAGTTTCAATAACAACATGTCTTATTCAAATATAGAATCACACACATATGTTATTATTCAAAAGACGTTTACATTATGATCTTTTCAACATTAGCAACTGCAAAATGGTACCAACGTCGACACGTTTCCAGAAAGGAACTGATCACTCGATGAGGGGGACGCGGCTCCGGCGTGCTCTAAACTGCACTGCATTGTGATGAACCTGTTTTCAGATTAGCGTACGCACCGGCCTTCTACCCAGAAGCAGCTGGTGACCTCACACATGTGTTCTATCTCCATGCAGCGCAGCGCCACGCCGGTGTTGAAGTTCCACGTCTGCCAAATGGACATATTAATACGCAGAACAAAACAAATACGAATTACAGTAATCTTTTTAAGGTTTTCTTTTAAATAAAAAGAAAAAGTGAATTTTATTACACAAGTGGGTTTCTATCGCAAAATTCTTTTTTTTGTAATGGAGTTGTGGCGGAAATGACCATATCCGGAGAACACCTGAAACTAACGATGCTGACGAGAAACATTCCATGCACCTTAAGTGTACCGTTTCTGGCGCCGGTAAGCAGTAGCTGATAGGCCGGGTCGAAGCACGCCGCCGTGATCTCCACCGGCACCAACTCCCCGTGCAGCAGCCGCGAGTGCGCCCACTGCATCACCACGTTACGCTTACCTGCGGGTGAAAGGTTTAAATGTAGAAGATTCGTATTCAATACTACTCTTGCCGGAAATTATCTGACTAACCACAACATGCATGTTGCAACGCACATGTACAGGTTTATTACTGGCCACGGGGCGGACAGTGTTGTCAGGGTTGCCAGGGTCGTCAGACAGAGGACAGTTATGAGCTCCGGGCATACAGCGCCGCGCTGTCGACCGATGTTTCGTTGAATAAAACCAAATCATCTCACCTGTCAAGGGGTCCCAATTGATGATGATGCTGTCCATGCCGCACGTGATGATCACTTTGAAGAGCGGGTTGTAGAGCAGCTTGGAGACGGCGCGCGAGTGGGTGAATCCGTCGGTGTGCTGCGGGTTGAGCTGCTCGTCGAGCACGAGCGCGGCCAGCTTGATCGCGCCGAGGATGAGCTCGCGCGTGGCCGCGTTGTACACCGCCGAGATGGGCGTGCGCTCGCCCACTTGCGGCGGGATGTCGATGTACGTCTGGCGCACGCGACGCACGCTCAGTACCACCGCTCACCGCAGACAGAAAGCAACCACCGCGAGACAACGCGCCGTAGTTCCGACGTCTACTCTTACCTGTAAACACGACTGGGATTGCAAGTCCCACACCTTGATGGTGCGGTCTCTCGCCAGGGAGTAAGCCTTCCGCGCGCAGTCCTGCACCACCAGCGCGATGATGCCCGCCCGGTGGCCGTGCAGCACGGCGCTCGCAGACTTGGAGACGAACGCATTCCAAACGCGCACCACGCAGTCCGGCCCGCCAGTCACCACCACGTGCGCCTCCTCGTCAAATGCGAAGCACTGGACGCCCTGATATGAACAAGCATCACGTGTGAGGGTTGTGTCATCCGAATGACAAAGGTTTCAAAGTTTAAATGGTAATCGGTAGGGTTCTAAGCGTTATGAACCTTATCAGTGCGAAAGGTGTTGTGGGTCTTGGAGGCGGCGAGGTCGCACATGAGCAGAGAGTCGGGGCACGTGGCGCAGGAGACCACGCAGTGCAGCGATGTGTAGTACGACACCTGCCGCACCCAGTCCGTGTGGGCGCGCGGCAACTCCACCAGCTGCAGCTCCGGCAGCAGCTCCGGCTGCAAGTCGCCACTCGTTATTTACGATCACCTCTACTGCTAACGACTGGTTTAAATGATGCAAAGCGTGATTTCTTGAAATCGCGTCGGAAGCGAATCGCCGCGACGCAGGCCTTTGAATATCGTATTAGTTGCGAATTTACCGTAGTGTCCTCGTTCAGTGTGACTCGCGATATATACTGCATTGGAATCGCACCCGCTTGACCAGGTCCACGCGGCGCAGGCAGACGAGCGCGCGGCCCGGCTGGTTGCGGAAGGGCCCGCGCATCACCGCCGAGAACTGCAGCACGCGCACGAACCCGCCCACGTCGCCGCAGATCAGCAAGCAGTTCTCGTTAATGTCTTTGTTGAAATGGTAGTGCAGAGTGCTTATCTGGTGAACGTCCAAATCATGTCTGTGCCGGCTGCAGCTGATAGGTAAGCCGATGATTTGTACAGCAACTGGTAAGTAATTACGTTATTTTTTTTTAATTAACGTTTTGTGTTCGTACTGCCTGAATTTCTTCATTTCGTGGTACTCTTACGCCATGTTTTAGCAACATAGCCTTAAATTATTTTAAATTTATATTATTTAATTAATCTTGTTGTTATTATAAATCTCTGGATGATTAACATTATGTATTTCGTCACTAACTATATTTGAATACAGTTTTTAGAGCAGCAGTGTGGCGGCGGCCATAAGTGTTAGTTTAACTGAATTAAGGTGAATTTTGAATAATTGTTCTCAATATATAGCATCCTTGTGGTCATCTCTGATACTGAAATAATTTTGTTACATTTTCAGCGACCACGTAGATCTTAAAGTCGATTATAATTTCGATCAATGTGTACGTAATTACACCTTCCCTCTACCCCCAAGCGAGCGCAGCTGTTGCAAACCGGACGGAATGTCGGGATAATAAAATAAATTGAAATATTAAAATGAAGGCGATAAAATCCGTAGTTTAGTTAATTTAAATGTGTTATATTCAGGTAAACGTAAGACATCATTGCAATAAACACAAGACATAGTTTTTATTAATCTAGGCAAAGATACGGGCAGCCGGTCGCCTGGCCGTTTGCGATGCACTTGGGGCACGGGCCCGGCGAGGAAATTGTTATAAAATAATAGTAACCAACTGAACGAAATTAAAGGAAAAATTAAAACACTTGGTGTGTATACCTACCATGTAATCCCAGCTCGTGATGATTATCTTGAGCGTGAAAGTGCCGGCGCTGCAGTCGTAGAAACGAAGGTCGCGCTCCGTGGAGCTCGTCACCACGATGTTCACGTCGGGCATGCAGGCCAGGTCCGTCACCCACGTGGTGCGCACCTTCAGCTGCGCTGTTTGTGTTGTTTCGCGTATACAACAGTATGGGAGTATACACGTTATGGACGTGTCAATGCGTTGCTCCCTGCGTATGTTATATTCACAACTGGCTCCCGGCGCTTCGCCGTAAAATCGAATGATATAATATCACACGTGTAGTTGCATTAAAAGCGATGATACTCACGGCTGGTAGAGTACGCAGACCTGAGGCGCACCATGTCGAGGGACCACCAGTTGATCATGCCGTCGCGGCTGGCCGTGATGTAGGTGCCCTGCATCGGGTCCGTGCTGCGATCCTGCACAGACGCCCAGCATTTCAATTACCTTTTATTACCTCACAGTTGGAATCTGTTTCGAGTTACCGCACGTGTTTGTAATGAAGCCTAAGCAATAACTGTTCGAAGAAGTGATGAGCGCTATATAACCATTATACAATATTTTATTTACTTTGGCGACGTCTGGACAGAAGCAAATGCGCGATATCGGATGACGATGCTGTGAACGCATGATTTTTGGAAGTCCCATAATCGGTAACTGCAACGACTCGCCCTGGTCTTCCTGGTCGTCGCCGAAGTAGCCCAGAAGTAAGTGTGACACCAGCTGGTCCCAGTCTATCTCGCCATCGCGGCTTGTGTTGATCTTTAGAATAAGTTTATAATATATAATCTGCTCACAAAAACTATAAATTTTATGTTCCTTATCTAAACAATTAAACTTTCCATTTTTTTTATATCAAACTTCATACTCAATATATTTCTATGTTCATTTACATTTAAATTTAACGACCACAAAGGTAAACTGAGTTAATTAAATTATCACAAAGCAAATGACAATAAAAAAAATCAGATGAACCTTGCGGCAATACCTTCATGAAAAGTATTTTAAATTCGTCATCGTCATATTCGACATTAAGTAGAGTTCTCAGAAGATTGCGAAATTCATTTTGCAGAAGCTTGTGTCCGTGAGTTGTTTCAAACACCTCTTTTATCTTCACCATGTCATTCATCGAGCATCTTTCGTGGAGAGGACTGTTCCGCCACTTCCGAATCTGGGGTGAGGTGCTGCCGTCCGACCGCGAGGAGAGTGTTAGCAGGGACCTCATGTCGCTATCGTTTGCCATTTTTATTAAGTATAAAGTTTATAACTATTATAAAAATATCTCAATATAGCAAAATAATTGATCAGCTTTTCTAAATGACAAAAATTGTGTCAAATAATTCTCTGCTTATTTGAAAATTACATTTCCGATAATCATTTATGTCGCTAATGTTTACACCTTTCTTTTATTTTTACTGCAATAACAACACGCCTCTTATAAAAATTTTAAACTAAGCTAGATTTTTAAGCTAAGGTCAATTGCAGTTATCGAAGCATTGAGCTCCTCGTACTGAAAACCTCGCTGTGCTGCGGCAAAAATTATACCAACGAATAAGATAAAATATTTCTATTTTTTGCACAGTGAGTAAAAATCATCATCTGAGAATATAACAAACACAATAAGTAGGTACATAGGTGTACCCATGATTACAACTAAATATCAATAAATGCTGTCACTTTGTACGTCAATGTCATCTGTCGAGAGCCGATTCTAACCTTTAAACAAAAATAATTAAATGTTAAATAATGTTTTTAACACTTAAACTACTTTCAAACAAACATCCGTCCTTTATCGCTAGGACAGTGTTCGTTAAGAATAATAATGTCGACGACGCTTGCAGACTTTTAAACAGAATTCTTGGAAAAGAAGGTATTTTCGAGCAATTTCGCCTAACCAGATATTACGAGAAACCATTTCAGGTAAGGACCAGACTCACAGAGTATCTGGTTTACAAAATGTTAACAGTTGAGGAAAGAGTTATCATGTATATACGCAATTAAGTGAAAGATAGTTCAGGAGATGACATCTATTGATCCGAACGATAATGATGATAACCTACTTTAATTCAATTAACAAATTTTTGTAAAATTTAACGCCTCTTATTATCTTAGTGTACATTTATCCATAATTGCAGTGCATAGAAATTTTAATAATATTTCAGACGAGGCGCAGAGTGAACCATGAAAAGTGTAAAGCGATTTATAATGAGGATATGGACAGAAAAATCCAGTTTGTGTTGAGAAAAAACCGACATGAACCTTATCCCGGCTGTCATTGAATAAGTTTTAATTTAAATTGTATAAGTATGGCTTTTAGAATTAGTAAAGTATAATAAAACATCTAGTTCATAATTTACCTTTTCGTTTTTTAAATATTTATCAAGTAATTTTAACTCAATGTTTGGAGAAGATGAAACAAGTGATGATTCTGTCGGAAATATGGAAAGGGTTTATAATAAAACAACACAATTAAAAACAATGAACATTGTTATCAAAAAGTAGATTAATATTTTTATGGCAATACAATTCCTTGGCTTTATATTTACAGAGACGGCAGCCCGTGCCTATCCAAAACATTATTAACAAAACTAAAAGAATAATGGTAATATTAAATAAATAATAAAAAAAATATATTGATATCAATGATATCTTACAACAGAATAGATTTACAGTCAATGTTATCACATAAAAATAATAATGTAATGCTAATAAGCATTAAGATAATCAGTGTACTTTGCAAAGCGCCATGTTTATTGGGGGCAGGCATATTATAAGCCTAGAGCGCATCATTTCAATACTTCTGGAACACAAATTGTGGGTTACAAAAGGTTCATCCTTGGAGAAAGGTCAGTAAGCTGCACTCGCTTGTAGAACAGTTCGCAGAGAGCATCGGCTGGAGGCCCGCGGCCTGCGGGCGCACTGTCACGTGTAGCTGAGGCAGCCGTCTCGCCGCCTCACGTAGTAGTGGTAGCGATAGCAGCGGTGGCAAGTTTTAATCCCGCAGCGGTAACTCAACCCGCCTTGTGGTTTCCCTTTGCAGTACTTCAAACCACAAGGATACCAGTTAACGCACACCTGCAGGAAACACAAATAAATCCAAATGTTTCCATTGATGTTATGCTCAGACTCAGATATGAATTCTGCGTGGTTTCATTGTTAAGGCTAAGTTATACGTTATTTTAAGAAACTTTTACATTTTTATTATACATCATATTTACTAAATTAAAATTTAATTCAAGTGAAAACTATTTAGATGCGATATTCCACAAATGTATCATACCTCAAGGTGACAAATACATTCTTTTGATAAATCAGTTTCGCCCACGCATGGCCCCACCGCCGGCTTGCCGTCGGTAGAGTCTGGTGACAATGCATTAGCTGGAAATGGGGTGATCTCTGATGAGTATGATGACTGCTCCATACCTAACAAATTCAATGAAATAATTAAATAACAGTTTATGTATGAAAATTGTTACATTAAGCAGCGCAGCAAGTGCTAGTTAACATTGAACATTGTCTTAATTGTTCTTTTCTTAAGTCAAAATTACAGGTTGTTGCTGATGCTGTGGACCTTCAGTGACTCAGAGTTCTGAAAGATAAACAAAATCCATAATATTTATAAATGTATATTAATTGAATGATGACAACTAAAAACTTTTTTATAGCAATCTGCTGCCGTCATAACGGTTCACATTAAGCTTTTGTAATAATCATAACTGATTGTTAATAAAAGAAAACATAATAATGACCTGGCCTGGGCGCCCATCTGGTCAGGTCTGCAGCTCTCAGGTATACATACTCCCTGGCTGGGCTGCAGTGCCTCGCAGCTGCCGGCGAGAGGATTTTAGCAGCGCGCCCTGCCCAAGCCGTCGCCGTTGTCTGCCTCCAGCCTTTGTCTTCCTCTGCCACTCGCACTGTTCCGGGGTTTTTCTTTAAACATAAAAATTAAGGAACGTCAGAATTTGATATTTGTCACATTTATGACTTTGCTGGTACTACTTGAATACTAATACTACTACCTTGAATATGTCTTATTCTTAATACAGTGACGTAAACCATTAAACTTTTTATGATTTTCAGATTATCAATTTTTCAAGCAACTTTTAATATATTGTGGCAAATTTACTGGCAAATTCTACCGAGTTCCAATATGCAAGCTGACATCCATAGCTAATTACACTATTTTTTGTTTACATAGTCGGTAGAATGAAATTAATGGAGCAAGTAAAGCGACAGCAACGTGTGAGCTCCTTGACAAACTTGATATGATAGTTATTATACCAATTACAATTTACTACTTGAGTAATGTATTTACGTATAGCATAGCCTCACACCTGACGCAACTTGGCCATGGCATCTGGTGCAATAAAGTCAGCCTGCGCAGCGTGTGTGAGGAAGCACAGAGTCTGATGTCCACTTTGCCCCAGCTCCTCTTCTGCTGGTATTACCACCTTCATTGCTTCCACCTCCTGTTATAATTTGAGAAATAATTTTACCAATATTAATACAATATAAACAAGAAACGGTCTATTAGATCAAAAAATATTTCTTTATTAAAACATGTTTATGAAGTGTGATACAAACAACACAATACTAACTCTGCGGACAGGAAAGGTAGTAACTTGTAAGGGATTTCACTACTGACTGAGGTAATATAGCCGGAGAATAATATTTATAAAAGTGGTCTATTATATTATTAAAAATAAATTAATTGTAATGCTTAAGCTTGCTAACCTCTACAACCAATTAACCTAAAACATATCAATTTATTTAATGTAAAACAAGATTTAATAATGTTGAACTTATTTTCAAAATAGTAGTGGTTAAAATAAAACATCGTTTATATATATGGAGAGGTAAAATAAACATACACCGACAGAATATTATCTAGCTGTAAAATAAGTTCTTTTGCTTTCTATTTTTAACAGAAGGTTATGTATATGTAATGTAATGGTTACCAATCATTCAAACACATCTTATTTGTAGTATCTTTGAATGACTATATTTATGTGTAAAAGTAATTTTTGCCAATAATTTTTCTAAACATGAATTTATACATATGTAAAAAGATCACAATAAAAGTAAACTCTTACAAAATTAAATTGATATAATCCTTACGTTAGTAAAGTCTACGAGTTGTGAAACATAAACTCCGTCCAAACGTAAAAAATCAAGTACTACAGTATCTTCTGACACGTTCGCCGTTATGTTTTCCTGCATAACATCGCCACCCTGCAATCACCAATTATTCAATCTAAAAATTATTTAGTAATTAAATAAATAACTTTTAATAACGTTTTTATCTATTTATACCTGATTTTTCACATTAATAAGCAGCTGTAAGTTTATAGGTTGGATGATTGCATATACAAAAATAATTATTGTGTATAAATTCATCTTCTTTTTTTAATATTCATAACATAAACTTTTCACATATCGTACATAACCAAACATTCAGTAGACTTGTCAGTTCCTGTTTACAAAGTGTGTTATGTATCGACAGTGCTAAGTGTTTGATCTTTTTCATATTAATATTATTCAAATTTTACTATAAAAATGCAAAAGAAAAAAGAAAGTGATATACGTATAATATTAAATATTAATTGTAAATTGACACTGTAGAAATTATTGTTGCTGTAATAAATTTCGTAAACTTAAATCTTACGGAAACGTTCCATTTTAAACATGTTTATTTTTATACTTTATTTTTTATTTTTTCTTTATTATTTGTTTGAAATATATGGAAACTCCATATTCATATGTTTGAATTAAAATAAAACTTTATTACAAATAAACCTTGTTTATTATTGTGTACAAAATCTCTGTAGCCGAATGTACAGGTGTCGCAATATTTTTGTTTTGAGGTCATTACATTGCACACGATCCCACCCGAGCCGCGGCCGAATAACAAACGAACGTCATCTAAAACGGAAAGGGCGATGTTGCATGTAGCGACATAGACAGCTGTCGTTTAATTTTCAGCTGATTTTTGTGTACGCTGGGGAGCACTGCGAGCCCGAGCACCGATCGCAGCGCAGCGCTGACGTGCTGCGACAGATTCTGATCTGCCCGATTCGATTATAATATCTGCATAGGACAGCAAAAGGGAACGATTAAGAAGCTAAGTTTAGTAGTCACGAACAAAGGGAGATGGTCCATTGAGTGCGGGTGGTGCGTAGCGGGCGGCCGTGACGTCACGAGGCCAGAGCGTCGAGGCCGATGCGGCGGATGCGGAGGGCGCGCTCGTGATCTCGGCGCTGCGGGGAGCGCGGCGGGCACGCGCAGCCGAGAGGGCCAGCCTGGCCTCCAGTGAGTCGGGAGACGAGGGCGCAGGCCAGCGGCCGCCGCGCAAGCGCACCCGCAGGCTGTCGCCGGAGCCCGCGGTCATGCATCAGCCGTGCGCCAACGGCGCGGTGGGCACGCCGCACCACGTCAACGGCGATGCCGTCGCAAGGAACGGCGACCTGCAGCCGCCGGGCCTGCGGATGAGTCAGACTGATCAGGAGATCGTGCGTCTTATCGGCCAGCACCTGCTCTCCGTCGGATTAGAGTAAGTTGCACTATCTGTTTTATGCGGGAGCTGGATAGAAAACTTAGGGAAAAGTAGTGCTACCCTCAATTGAATATCTGAACCTCATGCCGATATACAGGGGATGCCCCATATCACAATGTTCCCTAATTTATCACAATGATAAAAGTTTATAGCGTTAAACATGTTGCTTGTCACTTTGAGAATTTTCCTGTAGGTGCATTGTTTTGTTACTTTGGATGTGTGAAATGGTTTGTTAATTCAACAAAGGAAAACTTTTAGTCTTTGTACTGCCATTTAACATTGAATAATTATCCAAGTGCTCCAATAAATTCTCCCTGTATATTGATTGCTTATTTTATACAATGGCTATTGTTTACTTTTGTATTTTTACCTGTCAAAAACCAATCATGTTCCAATTCACCACATTATGTACTTAACTATGTTTATTTCATTGGGCTACAAAGGAAATTTTGTTTCATTGTTTTACCTTTATACAGTATAAATATTAAACATTTTAAGGTTATGCAATAAATTATTGATAAACTTAACTGTGAGGGTTAAGAGAATCAGAGGACACAGATCTCTGTGGCTCAATTTGGTGACTATGATGTGTGGTCAATGTGAAAAATGTATGAATAAGTATGAGAAAATATTTAATTGCAAGCTAACAAAAAGAATCCATTGAAGGAAAAAGTAATTATAAATGTGAATAATTTCCAGGAAGTCTTTTGTGTACAAAAGTATTTTAGTTTTAGTTAATTATGTCCTGTGCTGGTGGGTGCATGAAAATTTTAATTATACCAATGTTTTTACAAATGTAAGCAAATATAGTACTGCAAAGACTCTTAGCTCAAAGCTTAACTCACAGTGAATTTCTTACCAAGTAACCTTAGTAAAAAAGTGTATGTTCTGGTGGAGACAGTAACGGAGACCTACCACCAGTTTGACATTATACCTATCTACATTACTACCACTTTATCTCAGATTTCTATCACTATGTGTGAACATTATTATGTTCTGGTTTGAAGGGTACTGGAGGTATGCTAGTCAATTTACTGGGATGATAAGAACTAACACCTTTGGTTTCTAAGCGAAGAGCGTAATGTGGTGCTATGTACCATCTTAAACAGCACTATGTCATGGGCAAGTGTATCACTTACCGTCAGGTGGCACACCTTGCACTTCTTTTCGCTTAGACGAATAAAGAAATATGAAATGGTTATATAGAATATATCATATAAAACTTATCATAGATGTACCTGTTATGTAATATATACATAGGTATATAGTATATGTATACAGGTCTCGGAATGAACACATATATTAAGTGATATCATTTAGTAAATTAACTTTCTTATTGCTTTTGAACTTTTTAGTAGTTCATTCTTATTTATACTAATAAACAATAATTGTTATTACTCATCATCATCGGCTAATAGATATGCCCTGTTGGACATAGGCTTCCCCCAGTAATGGGAGGATTTGTGCCGTCTCTTACCATACTAGCCCAGTGCAGGTTGATGAGGAGTCAGAGCCTCATTAGTTGATTAACAGGGTACACCATGAACAAGTGAAAATGGTTTGGGTCCTGTAAGTTATGTTGGACCCCCTTTCACCCCATGTGTGACTCATAAGGGTGTTAATATAACTTTCAGACAATTTATAGTTTCATTATCTTAAGAAAAAGTGGGCAACAGGCATAGGCTTGATGATTCACCTTTTTTAAATGATATACTGAAGTGTGTTGTATGGCAAGTTCATCATCTGACAAATATTAAATCAGTAATTAAGTATTTGCATTAAAAATATCTTTACCAAACAATTACTGGTCCTTGTCCAGTTAATTTTTAAGTTAATTAAAAAAATCTTGATTAAGTTTGGTCACATTTCCCGGGAGGTAAACATATTTATGATGAACACCAGATTGACTATATTTGGTATTAATTATATTAACCGCATGGTTTTCTTTTTTTCTTTGGCATAAACATTTATTACATGTAAAATGTATATGAAGTATAGTATGAAATAGGTAGAGGATGCGTAGGGCCTAAGGTGATGTTATCGGATAGATGTCTTATCCGTTAGATACATCTGGTTATATTGGTCAGTGGTAAAAGTGACCGTGTGTCAGTGTCCAGGGATTCATTAAAAAAAGACAAACAAAAAATTGTGTTTGCAAATGGTTCATTTATTTGATGTAATCTGTGTGTTGTATGTTGGAATATTTAAGTATTCTTAAGTTTCCATCTATGTTTAACATTTCACTTGGCCATGTCCTTGTGGAAGTTTCACCAGAAACAAGGTATGTTCTCACAGCTGACCGGCTGCTCCATAGCTGTTCATAACACTTGTATACTGCTCACAGATCTTCAAAATCTAATAATACATTTATAAATGTTTTTATTGAAATGGTTGTAGAACATACAATATCAAAATGCCAGTTCTCACAGCACTGGGTAATGACTTTAGACCTTTCCATGTATACTCTTGTACATTTGATATTCATAACTTTAGCTAAGTTAAAAGGTTGCAAGATGAAAAGAAGGAAAGTAGAACAAACAAAATTTGAGACTTAACTAACTGCACTACTGAATACAACCAGAGGATCCTCTTCTATGAGCTAGATGCTTTGAACTGAATTGTTTATTGAGCTTTTGAATCTGAACTTAACCTGATGATGTACAAAGTGAATATCTCCATTACATAGAAATGTATAGTACAAATCTACATACTCGATTAACTGTGTATCCATCACTATTTGGAGGATTGGTGTCAGGGCGAGTGGTCAACCATTAACCGGGGCTTGACGGTATTAAGGAATTCACCTGAGTAGAAAGGACTGTACGTTGCTAACTTACAAATACTGAGCTCTCGAAGATTCGGGAGAGACCTGTTACTGGTGATCTTTGTTTCGGCTGACGGCAGTCTGTGGATGACCAAGCACGCGGGGTGGTGGCGTGCAAACTTTATTGCTCTGGAATAAAGTATCGTAGCGTTCATTATTTACGAACTCGATCGAAATCGATTTTGTCGAAAGGGCCCCCCCTCGTCTAGACGGCGCCTATGGTTTTTGACCTTAACCTAGTAGGTCTTTCTCTAGCGCTATACGTGAGGCTGACGAAATAACACGGGAGTGGGGAAAGAAAATTCACTGTTCAGTTTTTATTAGAGAGTGTCATGAAATAGTTTGTCGATTGTAGTCTATCATGCCTCGCTGCGGGCAACACCGGCCGCTGGAGTGCGAGCGAGAGAGTGAGGGCGAGGGAGCCTGTTGCGTGCTCGTTGTATTTTCGGAACGAATCAATACAGAGCGCGGCGGGCAGACCCCCACCCTCCGCGACCCCCCGTCGCCCTCAACCCTCCGGCAAATGGAAGCGCACCCCCGTCCGGTCTCCGATACCGACTCCTGTGCTTGCTTAAGTTATTAGGCGTTTGTGTGTTAAATAGAAACGTTTCGAGTTGTGAGCTGTGAGGCACGTTATCATAATAGTTTAGGCGGGTATTGATATTGGTATTGGTAGTATTGCGGCGGTTCCGCTGTGAGCTCATTGTCCGCGCGCGCGATCGATACTGATGTAAATGAGTTCCCCGGCGGGGACCGGGGACGGCCGCGCGGCCGGGCCGAACATGAGTGACAGCAACCCTGGCTCCCCCGGGACGGAGCTGAACGCGCCGAGCCGGCCCCCAGTGAGTCTCCCAGCCCATTGACTTTGTCGACGCGCGCTTTATTATTGCATGTGCTGTAAGCGCGGGGAAGTTCGTTCTCTTGCCAGCTCCCCCTACCCCCGACCCATAAGCAGCAGCAGATGAATGTATTGTGGTGCGCCGTCACCGGCAGTTGCCTTCTTCCCCAATCCACGATTGCAATAACGTCTTTGTCAATTATTTATTTGTTTGTTTTATTTTTCCTATTCTTTGGAAATGTCGCTGATTTATCGCTGCGCGCTCAGTTAAGGGGCACTGGACCTTTGAGATTGGGAGTGGAATGATCTGGGAATTTCTAGTGATGAGGGAGGTTTCGCGGCAGAGTGGTATGCGAGTAACGAAATTTGAAACAAGGTGTCGGTCGCAGGCGGAGCGCGGCGCTGCTGATGGAGGAGTCGGGGCTGCACCTAGAGCACCCGGCGGCGGCCACGTTCCGGCAGCACGTGCTGGCGGGCGACTGGGTGAAGGCCGACCACGATTTGCGCGCGCTGCACGAGCTGCTGCGGGACTCGCCGCACGTCGACCCGCACAACCTCTCCGTACGTATGGCGCCGAGCGCGCTCATTCGCACTCACCAACATAAATAATTCACATCTTGTACGTGCACGTCCAGGAGATGAAGTTCGTGGTGCTGGAGCAGAAGTACCTGGAGCACCTGGAGGCGGGGCGCGTATTGGACGCGCTGCACGTGCTGCGCAACGAGCTGACGCCCCTGCAGCACGACACCGCGCGCGTGCACCGTCTCTCCGCGCTCATGATGTGTGCCGACGCGGCCGGGCTGCGGGCTAGGGCGCGCTGGCCGGGCGCGGGGCCGCTCTCCCGCGCCGCAGTACTGGCACGCGTGCAGGTGACTGCCGCTCACTGCGCACCGCACACCGCACACCGCACCGGGCGATGCGCTCACCTGCCGCGACCTGTTCGCAGGCCGTCCTGCCGCCCGCGCTCATGATGGCACCGGGGCGGCTGCGCGCGCTGCTCGCTCAGGCGGTCGCGCAGCAGGCGGCGCGCTGCCGCTTCCACGCCGCGCCGCGACCCTCCCCGCACTCGGACCACATACCCTTCTCGCTGCTGGCAGACCACCACTGCTCGCCGGACCGATTCCCGATACACCCGCTGCAGGTACACGCGCACATTCACACACATCTAACCGCGTGTCTACGGCCGTATGATCCAGCCAGATGAGCCAGTAGGTCTATTGCAGCCGGCATACACTACTATGGAAATAATGTTCCGGTTTGAGAGGTGCTGTAAACTTTGAAGCGATGTATATCCTTCATCAGCCGATAGACGTCCGCTGCTGGGCATAGGCCCGATGTATGTACATCATCATAACCAGCGCCATCTCATCATGGACAGTTGTAACACATACCATCAGGTGAACTGTTCACCGGTCCCGTAGCTCCATCAAATAATAAAGCAGGATTTTTTTTCTATTTTGATGATTCCGGATATTCTACAGTACTACAGTTGATGTCTTGATGTTAACATCTGTTACTTGGAAAAAAAAAAAAAAAACTTGGAAAGATGCAACTGATCAGCTCACGAGGCACCATTGTCCGACCGCACCGCGAGGTTGGTTATTGGTTTGTTGCCGGTTACCTTAGCTGCTGGTTAGCGCTGAACTGTATTAAAGCAGATGGACCTCGCCGCCGGATGCCGCTGACGTCATCGCGTCGCGTGTCGTCTTGTACGAATCGTTTCAACTCAATCACAATTGCCAAGGTCTTGAACGAGCACTGCGACGAGGTGTGGTACTGCAAGTGGTCCCACGACGGCTCCAAGCTCGCGTCCGGCTCCAAGGACAACACCGTCATGATCTGGGACTTCGACCCGGTCGCCAAGAGGCTCACCTTCAGGTAACGTCTATAACTGTATAAGATCGTTTCCTGAAATTATTGGAAGTGAAGTTGTTTTAACGCGTTCCCTTTCCCTATGTTGATTCTCTAATACTAGTGAGTGAGTGAGCGAGTGACTGAGTGAACAAGTGAGTGAGTGAATGAGCGAGTGAGTGAGTGAGCAAGTGCGTAATGGACTGACTGAGTGAGCAAGTGAGTGATTGACTGACTGACTGACTGAGTGAACAAGTGAGTGAGTGAGTGAGCGAGTGACTAACTGAGAGACTGAGTGAGTGAGTGATCGAGTGAATGAGAGAGTAACTGAGCGAGTGACTGACTGAGTGAGTGAGTTGTACGCTTTGTACGTAACTGTCAGGCGCTGGTGCGGTTCCTGCTTGCAGGAAATCGTTCGAGGGCCACTCGTTCGGCGTGTCGTACCTCGCGTGGAGTCCCGACGGCCACTACCTGCTGTCCGCCGGCCACGAGGACTGTCCCGACATCTGGATTTGGAACATGGAGGTGAGCCACATTCGCCGATTGCATTGTTGATATTCTGAAGTAGCTCCTTGCAATATTATGCTGATGAGCTCTTAGACTTTAAAGTAACTTAGTGTTGTACGATGCGAAGGCTTGGATGGAGGTGCTTTGATTGTGGAAAGGAAACTGTTACTTGACCAGGCACTTTTCCCACAATCTATATATCTCACAACCTGCGTTCTTCATTCGATGATGTTCTCCCACCGGAAGAGAGACGCGAATTGATGGAATCAGAGTTATTTTCCCACCGTGTGTTTGTTTAAATTATAAGGCTCTTTAAGATAGGCCTCAATAAGGTCATTTCGTCTGTCGAGCAAAAGTTTTAGTGATCTGATTTTTTTTTTAGAGATACTCTTTTATTCCTCGGACTATAGTCAGAGACCTTGTTTGCTTATAAAATACTTGTTTGTTTTTATAATCTTTATTAACTAATCGCAAAAGCCGATAAATGTACATTGTTACTTGCTAATTTTTATTACTTTAACAGCATCCTGTGTAATATTTTCCATAAATTTTAAAAGTACTTCTCTATTATGCGACATTATTATTTCGCTTAGATTTTCTTTACTTATATTCTTGTCCATTCTCATCTTTATATCTATCCTATCCCTTGAATACTTACTACAATCTATAAGGTGTGTAATACTTTCTTCAACATTAGGATTACGAACACAAGACGGTACGTGTTTGCATTTAAATTTGTATAGATATTGACTAAAACCTCCGTCCAGTTAAAGCCTGAATGATTAACTTCGTACTTTTTAACATTGCATATGCTTTGTCGGTATTGGGAAGAAATGCTTTTGTTACCGCCGCTGTATTGCTTTGTGTCAGTGATCCGGTTGAAATGTATAATGAATCAGGATCATAAATAAGTTGACCGGAGTGTGGAGTTGGAGAGTGGGCCGGTATTGAGTGTGTGGTGTGGTGCTGTATATACCCTGGTGCCGTTTGCCGCAGACGGAGCAGCTGCACGTGAAGATGTCGCACTCGACGGAGGACTCGCTGACCGCGGCCGCGTGGCACTCGTCCTCGGACAAGTTCGTGTGCGGCGGCGCCCGCGGCCAGTTCTACCACTGCTCGGTGGACGGAACCCTCGTCAACAGCTGGGACGGTGTGCGCGTGAACGCGCTCGCCTGCCGCGGGGACGGGCGCAGCGTGCTGGCGGCGGACACTCACCACCGCGTGCGCCAGTACGACTTCACGGACCTCACCGACCGCAACGTGTCAGTACAGACATACACAGCACATACACACATACAGAGAGAGAAAGAGAGAGAGAGACAGACACACACACAGACGTGCACACGTCCACTAGTCTTGGTTGAGGGTACACACTCAACCAGCCAATGACAACTTGACAGATTTCTCCCAAACCTATATATTTTTTTGTCTTTTGGGGAATTTTTCTTTTGCCGACAGTTAGCTTGAGCTATCGGGTGGAAGACTTTTTAAAAACTACATGCTTGTGACTACTGCACCAAGCTATGATGTTAAGTTAACAAAAACTGAAAGAGAACTAACTTTATTTAGTAATACAAGCTTCTTATATACTAAGGCTATACAATGGCTCTTTATGGATAGTTTATAAACTATATGTGATTAACGGATTCCTATTTCATTTTATCAGTAATATGAAAATGACAATATAACTTTAGTGAAGAAATCATTTGAAGTTATTAATAATTGTTATTATCACTGTTGCACGTTTAAAGTAGTCGTGTTCCGTTCTTTATAAACTCATCCAGCACCAGAGAAGACGGAGCAGACATCAAGTATCGTACGTGCGCTTTGACTAACCCGGCGGTCCATTGCTCCCCAGGATCCAGGAGGAGCACGCGGTGATGGCGATGACCTTGAACGCTGCCGACACACTGCTACTGCTCAACGTGGCCAATCAGGGAGTTCACCTCTGGGACATACGTGAGTACTCACCGACAGTTACCTATCAACCTGCTGTGAAGTGTTCTCGTGTCGTCCACTCCCTCAATGAATTTATTTATTGACGGACACGGTGACAGATATCGGCGTATAAGTGTATACTGTCGCAGGGGCCCGCGCGCTGGTGCGCCGGTTCCGCGGCCTCAGCCAGGGCCACTTCACCATCCACGCGTGCTTCGGCGGCGCTCAACAGGATTTCATCGCTTCCGGCAGCGAGGACAACAAGGTACCGCTGCGCCCTCCACAGCTAAGTACTTATACATAAAGGTGCAACCATTCACAACGTACCGTCTGATGGTGAGCGGTCTACATTCCGCCTCGGAAACCACCTGGTTAATAACAATAAAGCAAAAGGTTAGAGCAATCTCGATCACCGCCACCGATGTATCAGAAGCATTGTAAATGTAGTGATTGCGTCGTTTGTGCTGCAGGTATACATCTGGCACATCAACGGCGAGGAGCCCATCGCGGTGGTCTCGGGGCACACGCGCTGCGTCAATGCGGTCTCCTGGAACCCGGTGCACCACGACGTGCTGGTCTCCGCCTCGGACGACTTCAGCTTGCGCCTGTGGGGCCCGCGCGAACACCGCGACCACCGCTCCTAGCCGCCAGAGGCGCCGCACCGCCGCCCCCGGCCCCAGCCCCGCGCGACCACCAGCGTCACCACCACCACCACCACCACCACCACCACCGACACTACAAGCACTACCCACGGGATGAGCACACGGCAACAGACAAACTGTTTGTTTTTACCAGCCGGTCGATGAAAAAATTACTATTTTTAGCCAGTACCAATCCATTGGGGAACGGTAAATTCATAAAGTAGCATTACTGCATATTAAAAGTTCCGTTGGCAGCGCAGGGGACTCCCGCACTTTGCCAACTGGACCCTGCTGATGTATCCCCGCGGAAGTATTCCTCACTAAACAATAACAAATTCTCTGATATTTTCTAACGTTTTTACAAATTTTCTATCGACCCTAATTATTACTCGTGCCCGTTTCCTCTCATAAATGCTGTATATAAGTCTCTGGACAACTGTCGGGTGAGAAATTCTCATCGCCAACTGCCCACTGCCCACTCCTGATCATGTTGTAGTGTGTGCGGAGGAGGGCGGCGCCCCCCGCGCTCCTCCAGCATTTCTACATAATATTTTAAAATTTGATATGGCTATAAATAAACCATTCTGAAAAATTACAGCTTATCTCAATATGTTCTGCGTTCACTTGCAACGCAACTTGTGAATCAATCACTTGAATTGAACAATTGTGTACATAAGTTCAGTGCATGCCTTTATAGGGTGGTGGGAGGAGGGGCGCGGCAAGGCGCTTACTGCAAATTTAATGGTTTAGTGTGAAAAGTCATTGATTTTTGCCTTGAGAGAAGAAGGAACAGGAAATGGGTGAGGGGAGTTAGAGCGCGTGTAGTTTACGAATGGGTTAGGCAGTTAGGCTAGAGTAGTGTACAAGATAGTTTACAACTAACTTTAACGTGAAACCTTGACGAGATTAAATGTAAATCTTAATTACGGGGAAATTAATGTAACTTTTAAAATTGTTAAGTGCGATTATGTTTCGGCGTGTTTGCGTGAAACGGAGGAGTTAGGCATTAGGCAGGTCGTCCGG